>JAJMDK010000170.1:0-12174 GCA_030573515.1 Hanseniaspora jakobsenii
AAAAAAAAAAAAAAATAGTAATCAATCTAAAACATGAAAAATTATTTTATTCGCTAATCCCAATATATCTAAAAGTAACTTTATAGCAGAAGAATAATATCCGAATATTATAATTTCAAAAATATTTAGCTCAGTAAGACATTATTTTAAACTTTAGATGAAAGTATGCTCCTTGAAGTCATAACCTGTATAAGAAAAACTAGATATTTGATTTAATAATAAGTCATAATAAATCTATTCCAAAAAAACCAAAATCAATTTCCTTTCTACCCACTCATCTATAAATAAATATATAAAAGTTTAATATGTCAACAGATACACACCAGTTCAAATCTAATCTCCCCCTCACTAAATTAACACAATTTATTGCCCAACAGCAGTTGGTTGAGATTCATCTATCTGACAGCTACAAGTTTAGTCATTATTATATAAAGGGATGTCTTATAGGCATAGATGAGCACATGAATTTGGTTATAAATAACGCATTAAAAATAGAAAAGAATAACAAGTCCAAGAATAAGGATACTAAAGCAGAAGACGGACCAAAGATCACAGATCTTGGCCAGATGCTGTTGAAGGGTGATAATGTTTTGTACATTAAGCAGGTTGTCTAGTACATTATTCTCCATTATCAACCTTTTGCATTATTTTTTAGAAACAAATAGCACTGTAATTATCGATTTCTATAAGTGAAAGAAAATCTCAAGTAACTAACAAAGAAATAAAAAAAGTTTCTTTATTTATATTAAATTAAATTAAAAAAAAAAAATTAATCTAGGATATATATACATGCCAATATTTGTTTGTTCATTTTTGTTAAACTCATTTTTATTCGGTCATTAGTAGCTGATAATATATTTAATAACTTTAAAAAAAAATATACAACAAACATGAAAGTGAGGGTGAAAGTAAGAATAAGATGATAATAAACAAAAATTGTTTGTTTGAATTTTTTTATTTTTTAATTCAAAACTTATAACTTAGGCTCACCAGTGTTTTCCTTTCCTTCAACATAATTAACAACTTTACTTAATTTCAGTTTACTGGTTTTTTCAGTAAAGTCAAATATACTTTTTTCTAGTGCTTTTATTAGTTTCTTGTTTTGGTTAGCTTCGAAATTCTTAATCAAATCAACTTGAACTTCTTCACCATATACATTAACTGGTTGGTCGTACTTCTCAGGGTTTTCAAAGATATTTTCTAAGTAAGATGACAATTGAGCTTCAGATGTGATGAAGTTTTTGCTTTGGCCTACAAGATCAAGTAAAAATTCATATCTCTGTTCCTTTAGTTTAAGTTCTGCCTTGGAGAAGTTGTATTCTCTTTTCAAAGAAAGCATCATCTTTTCTTCTTCAGATCTTCCTCTCATGAAACGTCTTGGCTCAATAACAGAATTATCAGGATCGTCTTCAGTTTTTTTCATCAATGGTTTATAACTGTCACCTAAGCTAGAAATCATACTTTTAACAGTTGGAATAGCTAAGTTGTTTTTCAAACTAATTGTTTCAAGGTACTTGTTAGAAACTTCCATGTCTTTAGCTTCAATCTCTTGTTTTTGAGCTTTAGCAAATTCATATTCATCTATTCTTTGTTGTTCTGCATTTAAAATAGCTTCTTTAAAGTAGCTTCTTCTCAAAGCCAAAGATTCATCCTTAATCTTAGATTTTAAGTCAGTTGGGTTACCCTTTGGTTCAGGTAAATGATCACTCTTTTTCAAGTAAGTTTCAATATCTACAAATTTTGGTGGTTTAACTACTTCCTCAAAGGAGGTAATATGCTTTGGAACACCTACAGAGGGATCAAAACCGTATGGATACTTGGAGCTCTTATTAAGATCATCAGCTACAGCTTGTTGCTCTTCTTGATACATTTGCTTATGTTTTGTTGTGAGAACCTTCAGAGCCTTTCTTTGCTTAGGAAATCTCCCTGATATACCTCCATGTTTTAGTGCAGCTTTGTACCCCATGTTGTCGTCAGTGTTAATGCTTATAAACTAGTTATGTTGCTTTTGGGGTTTTATTGCTTACTTATCTTTATTGCAAAAGTGTTTATGAAATTTAATGACTGTTTATATTTTTGTTAAAACATAAATATTACAATTTGTATGTTTGAAATTTTGAAGAAACAACTTTTAAAACGAGAAAAAATTTTTATTTTCCAAAAAAAAAAAAAAAATAAACTGAATTTTCCTCCTGTAAAAGTCATTAAAACTTGTTAGATGCTCTAAAAATGTTAAAGCTTTAAGTCACGTGAAAAGTAAATTATGAATTAATATATATAGAGTATAAAAGCTATGTTACCTTCAAGTTATAAGCTCTACTACTGAAGAATTTGATTACGTTAGAGGGATCATCTCCCATCTCACATAAGCAGTTGATTTCATAAGTCCCAGGTTTTAAAAATATACAGCCTATACTGATGTCACGTTGATTCGATTCAATGTTAAATGTTCTTTTCCCATTAATCAAAACTGTATCATTACAATCTTCAAGGACATCATTTCCGGAGATGGTGTCAATAACCATTAATGAAATTAAAATGCTGCTTCCTTTAACGATGTTATTAAATTGCGGTTTGATTGTTACAGTAATAACCGATCCTGTTTTCAAAACACTAGATTCAGATTCGGCCAATCCAATGACAACATCTTGTCTATTTACCAGCTTTTGAGAATTGTAGCAGTCTTCTAGTTTTATAGCTGAGAAAATATTCATATTCATATCAAAGAGAGTGCTATGTGAAAATTTATAATAAATGTTTATAAATTTACTGAAGTTAGACAATATGTTGAATGCAGTATTTAATTGACTGCCGTTGATACTAAACAATGAAGATTCAATTGGTAAAATAATTCTTCTATTTCTATCAGGTTCTATTGGAAGAACATCAGATTTAAACAAATCTGAATATTCGTATTTCAAGTCAACTTTATCATTGCTGATATTTCTAACATTCAATAGCAACAACCACTTGAATTTATCCTCTTGTTCTATGAAATGCAGCCAGTCTTCTTTTGTTTTATCCCCATTTGTGACACCTAAAACATTAGCGTCATCATTGAAAAAGGATATTTTTTCAGAGTGAATTGGATTGAAAGGAAGAATTTCAAGATTGGTTATTATCAAATGGTCACTGTAATTAATATTCCATGGTATTTTTAAACTGGATCTGTATTTTACATTATCTTTAATTATGCCGTAATTCACGACTATATTCAGCGAATTTATAGCACAGACATTAAAATCATAGAAATTAGCAGTGATATTCCCTAAAAACTTAGTAGTGCCATCGGAATCATTTTTTTTATCCCATTTGAATGATATGGATTTTTTAAATTCACTGAGCAAATGTTCATATAACATATGTTCAGATTTGTTTAATGATTTTTTTTCAAAAAAGAAATACGGATTACAGTTCTTTTTATCAATGTCCAAATTAAAATCAAATATCAAACCGTTATTCGCATCGTTTATTATATCAAGTTCAAATTGATCCACATTGTTTGAGTCAGTCTTGAAGTTAGAATTTATGATATTTTTTCTGCATATCAAAGTAGGCTGCTGAGGTATAATTTTAATATTGTTATGATTAATCTTTTTAGCAGGTTTCATGTTAATATAAGTGCCATTAAATTCTTCAATTAATAAATCAAATGAGAAAAAGTCTTTTGAAGAGTCATTTAGTTCATTGATACATCTGAGTTTTAATTGGATCATACTTGAGCAGCTATTCTCTTTAATTTCAACATTTTGAAACTGAATAATTTCAAAGTAAGGTTTCATGCAAAGATCCAATAGCACATCTTTAATCAACAAAGGTACATTGAAATAATTGTTTACAAAAATAGTTAGTTCTACAATTTCGTTTTGAACAAATACAAAGTGTTCAGTGGGAAGTATTTTTGATTTCATAAAATTCTTTTTTTTGAAAGGATTAAAGACCTCATCTTGAGAACCATCCAAATCCTCCTTAATCAGAATCTCCTCTATAGGAAGAGCAGGTAATTCGGAATTACAGTTTCTAGGAACAACGGCTATATGATGTATCAATGATGATAGTTCTTTTGGCCATTCCTTTACGTTTTGAAACAATAGTTTCTGTTCTTCAGCAATAAAAGCTTTGTGATTGTTTAAACCCAAGGTTGCAGCTTTTATTTTAATTAGATCGTCATCACATAAAGTTAAAATTCTTAAAATAAATGTTTTAAAAACAAGTTTATTTTTTTGATTTCTTTCGGCTAAAGTGAGAAGAAATATGAAAAAGTTGTCATTCCATATAGTTACGTCATTAAAGTTGCAACTTAAACTAGGCTCAGTGAATATCTGCATTAATATGAGACAAAGATTTCTTTCACTTTTGAAAGTCCGCGATAAGATAACATGAATTTGGATCCACTGAATCAAATCAGGTAGTTTTAAATTTTTCACAGGATTTATTTTTTCAAGCTTTTTCACTTGATACATCAGGTCTTTGGGAGCAGGCTGCAAGTATTCTGGACTAAAATTCGTATTGTTATCAAACATAGTAGCTTTAGTGAGCCATGTATTAAAATTACATTCGACTATAGAGTCGTTCAATAACTTTAAGTAAGAAACAAAAGTTCTGTTTATAATAGTAGGAGTTACATAGTTGATATCACTGGCAGTTGTATATTCGTAATAATGAATAAGCTTTTCAAATATATCAACTATCAAAAGAGGAAGAGACGGTGGAAATAATATATTTTTTAAATGAGTGTTTATCCCAGAGTCAAGCTTAGTATTAATTGGCAAAGAACTGACACTGGAATTGTCCAAAGAAGTTTTAGGGGTATTTGGCACGCTTGGAGTAGAGTCTATTATAGTACCAATTTTATTTTGACATATACAATGTTTGTCATAGTCTATCAGGTGTCCAATGGATTTTGGTATTTGCAGGTTGGGTGATATATTTAACAAGTTAATTATGGCATATACCATCATTTCCAAAGCACTTCCTAGCCATAAAAAGTCACCATTTTTATAAAATTTGATAATACAATGGTCTAATACCTCTAAAGCAAAATTGTATTGACCTGCCAATAGTAATAGATTTGCTTCAAATTTTTGTTGTCTTGACTGTAGTTGTAAATCCTGATCCATGTTGTTCATTTTATATGAGGCTTTAGTCCATTGGTAATATGTGTTGTTATTTTCAACATACTTACTAACAAAAGAAGCTTTGTTATCATCTTTGTCGCTCAAATTTTGTAAAGTTTCACCAGGAGACTTTAACTTTGAATATTTTAGAGATTTGTAGTAGTTATTTAACAGTCTCAATACACTTGCCCCCATTTCTTCATACAGATTTGCATTTTCTAAATCATTTAATAACAAGTTTTTGCAAAAGATATTGCCCTCAAAATAGCTATCCCTAGATAAAGAAGTTTGGTCTTCATAAATAAATAATTTGACAAATATGTTTCTCCATGGTTCTAGATCATGATACAATAACAAACTAGATTCTTGTTCTTCTAAAACTTCCTGACTTGTGTAGTTTTTAAAAATGTAATTGAATTTGATATAGCTCAGGGGGTTGAAAGCAGGATCAAATTTATTTGTACTATCTGTAGGCTCCTGTTTCTTGTAAAAATCTATTAAAGATTCCAGTTTAATGCATCCTCTAAGTTTCCGTTTAATTTCAGTTAATTTCAAGTCAGCTTGCTCAGATTGAATATCCACTAAAACATTTATAGCTGTAATATCTCCAAATATTATGAAATCATCGCTACTTTCAATATCCATTGTTTAGTTTTTGGTTGAGTGAATGCTTCAATTGGTTTTTTCTTGTTCTTATTTGTGAATTAAGTTAATCTTCTATTCCACTACTCAATTATTTCAGTTACTACTAAAAATGCAAATCGTTATTGTTGAATATTTGATTTAAAGAAAACAATGGTTAAAATGTATTATTGAAAAAAAAAGATTGATCATCTGCATTTCACGTGATCATATGGGTGGCAAAAAAAAAATCAAAATAAATAAAATCAAATACGAAGTTTACAGAAGATGTTTTTTTTTTAAAGGTGACTTTAAACATATCTGGAAAAAGAGCAAGACTTGTTTCTCTACAAGATACATTATAAGGAATAATACAGCATTACTATTAAAGAAAACTGAATGAACCTAAATCCAAAGCCTAAAATCACGTATAAAGTAACAAGAATATTACGCGGAACTACAATTAATCGTTGATATAGGGATTTTAATATACTGACAAAATAGATATTTGTTTGTAAGGAAGAAAACAAGAAAAACTTATACTATTAAACATATAAAGTTATATCATATACAAAAATGTCTGGTCTTTCATTTGACAATTACAAGAGAAATCAATATTTAGAGAGCAACCACAATGTCTCATTTAAAACCACATCTACAGGTACCACCATTGTAGGGATAAAGTTCAAAAATGGTGTTGTTATAGCTGCCGATACTAGATCAACTCAAGGACCTATTGTTGCTGATAAAAATTGTGAAAAATTACATAGAATGTCTCCAAAGATTTGGTGTGCAGGTGCAGGAACAGCCGCTGACACTGAAGCTGTGACTCAACTAATTGGATCTAAACTAGAGTTGCAACAATTATACACCAAGAGAGAACCAAGAGTGGTAGCATCTTTGCAAATGTTAAAGCAACACTTATTTAAATACCAAGGTCACATGGGTGCTTATCTAATTGTTGCTGGTGTTGACCCAACTGGTGCCCATCTATTCTCAGTTCAAGCTCATGGTTCCACAGATGTGGGTTACTATCAAAGTTTGGGTTCAGGTTCTTTGGCAGCTATGGCTGTTTTAGAATCACAGTTCAAAATGGATATGACTAAAGAAGAAGCTATAAAACTTGCAGCTGATGCTATTGAAGCTGGTATTTGGAACGATTTAGGTTCTGGTTCTAATGTTGATGTTTGTGTAATGGAAGTAGGAAAGGATGCCGAGTTATTAAGAAACTACAGAACTCCAAATGTTAGAGAACAAAAAGAAAAGTCATACAGATTTGCCAGAGGAACCACTGGTATTCTTAAAACTGAAGTTATCGCAGAATACGAAATTGATACTTCAGCTTAATACATATCAAATCACTTATAAGTAATGTATTAGATATGTATCTATACCCATTTGGATTTCTTTCTTGGATGGGGTTTTAATAAATATTTTATATATAAATCAATAATAAGAAAGTTGATATATAATCTATTAAGAAGTTAAATGTTGATGATCTTACTATTTAAGAAAACATTATATTAATGTTTATATAGTTTCTTTTAATATATTAATTTGTGTTTAAGACCTTTTGCACTGCCTCTACAATAGCAACGTGCTCAGTTTGATGTACTTTTGTCTCATATTGTTCTAAAGTCTCCTCGTCGGGATTGATTTCAAGTTCTTTGACTACGATAGGGTCACCTTTATCCACATCTTCAATCACATAGTGACACATGCACCCGGCAGTAAAGTTTTTACCTGTTTCTTTCTTAACCTTTTGAGCCGTTTCGTAGGCCATATCGATAGCATGAACAGTTCCATCAAATGCACCAGGTAAAGCTGGATGAAGGTTGATAATTGGTGTGTCTTTCTTTAAGTTTGATAAGAAATCCTTACCTAAAATCAACAACCATCCAGCACAAACAACAATATCAGGATTAGTTTCGTTAACTATTTCAGCAAGCTTTAGTTCAAATTCAACTCTTTTCTTAGCTCTTAGTTCAGAATCATCCTTTGAAACTCCTTTATAGTATGGATACAAAGAATGGACTTTTGTTGGAATGTTGTTTTGTTCAGCTCTTGTGAGCCCATATGCTTTTTTAGAAGATGAAATCACAGACACTATTTCAGCGTCTGGGATGGTGTGATCATTGATTTTATCAATGATAGCTTGCAGGTTGGATCCTGAGCCTGAAATCAAAACAGTGATTCTTTTTTTTCTCTTCTTTTCAACCGTTTGCAATGGCATATATTGATCAATCATTTGTTTAATAGATTCACTATTGTTGTATATATAATATGATGCTGCCAAAGAGGCACCTAAAATCACAGCTAATGATTTCTTTCTATTGCTGAACAAGTTCGCCATTGTTAGTTATAATATTGATAAGCTCCTGGGTTTAAAAAAGACTTTCTTGAAGCTTTATTTTTAAGTTGTCTGGATTTTAGTAGTATGTTGATCTAATCACTGCTAAATCAAACAAGGTCTCTGAGAGAATCTATGAAAATGATTATATAAAAGAAAAAAATTATCTATAAATATTAAAGCAATATTGAAGTGAATAGCAGTAATTAAAAAAAAAAAAACAAAGTTGAAAGAAGTCATAGTTTTTAATTTTACCTAAGGAATTTTTTTTTATTGCCGGTAAATAATTAAAAAAAAATATATAACATGAATATATAATGAAATGCTTACTTTAGTGATATTTTATTACACAATAAGTAGCAATACTAGCTAAAAAATCAATTTAGATTAAACATGAGTAATAACTACTAGTGCTTGCAACTATGATCATGAACATGGGAAGGATTCTCTAAGGGTTCATTAAACTCCGGGAACAAAGCTTTCAATTCTGATGTATATACAGTTTTGTCAAGATCTTTACCTATTAATATTAACTTACCACAATTTAATGAACGTAATGGATCCGAGGAGGTGTCCATGATATCAAATGTGTCTCTTACCCCTTGAATAACTTTATAACATAAGCCTGAAACTTTGGATTTAGTTAATGGATCAAAACCTTTAGTTATTACGACACCTTTTGTTCTTAATATGTTTCCGTAATTAGTCGAAGCATTGTTTTCTGTTTTAAATACCTCAGAAGAGTATCTATATCCAAAATCTTGCCAATGGATTTTTTGTAAGAACTCTTTAAAAAAATCAAACTGCTCCTGACTAGTAAAGACTGGTAAACTTAACTTTATCGTTTCAATTTTATAATCACGATGGGTTACTTCTGTATCAAATGAAACATTAGACTCTACCCCCGAGTAATCTGAAAAGGCATTTAAAAATAAAATTTCATTTAAATCTGTTATTTGACCAAATTTTGTAGTCAAAACTTTAGTTGTGCTATTTATAGAATGAAGCTTTTTTAGATATTTTGGTAATGATTTTTTTTCAACAGTATCTATTTTATTAACAATTATTGTATCTGCCACTGCAATCTGTCTTAAAGCAATAGAATTTCCTTCTAAATCGCTTAGTGTGTCTTCCATATTAGAGCCATCAAGAACCGTAACAATACCGTCTAATTTTATATTTGACATTAATCCATCATCTAACCAAAACATTTTAACAAGATTGCTTGGCTCTGCTACACCTGATGTTTCCAATATTATATAATCAATATTGCCTCTCTGCCTTTTTACAAGATCTTCTATTGCTTGTACACCAACATCTTTAACGGAACAACATATACATCCATTTCCTAAATCTAACCATTCAATTGTGTTGGAGTCCTTGGCATTTGAATCTCCGTTTTGCTCTTTATTATATATTGTTATCGATTTCTCTATATCTAGAGTGTCTCCAAATTCATTTGCAATAACTGCTATCCTCAAACCGGTTTTATTTAAGTTATTGGTGATATAGTTTAGCATGGTGCTTTTTCCAGAGCCAAGGTATCCTGTTATTATTGTTATGGGTATTTTTTCGTGGTTTTCAGAATTCACTTCGCTGGTTATACTTTGAAATTGTTTGTTGCAAGCTTCAATCTTGTCATAGCTTATCATTTGAACAGTATCGTTCAAATCTTTGTCTTTTATTTCTTCAATAGAGCTTACGAGTTTTGGAATAGAATCATCATCATCAATACTGAAATCTTTTAATTTAGTAGACTTCTTGTCTTTGAGTTTTGAAAGAATCATTAGATTGTAAATAGAAAAGTGATATCTGTAATTAAAATTTTGGTTGTTGGTACTCTACAAAACACATATACTTGAGAGTTAATGATGTTTTCTCTCTTATTGTTTTATTTATATTTAAGTCTTAATTTTAAGATGCGTTTTATTTCATTGTCGATTACTTTACCAATAGCAGTTCCAGAACTCCATCAAAAACGGTTTATTTTATTTTATCACGAGATAATGGACAAAAAAAAAAAAAAAAAAAAAAACAAACAGTATTGAACAATTAAAAAAAATTATTAAACCTTTAAAGTACATATTTTTATAAGTTAAAAATATAACAAAAGTTCACTTAAATTACCAAATTGTTAAAACAAAAGGAAAAAAATTAAACCATATTCGTTTCAAAGATTTTGTAAGACTAGATATATAAGCTACAAAAATAGATTATTGGAAAACCTGAAACCTTTTATAATCAATATCACAGTTTTTTTTAGTAATAACAAGTTGAAGAATTTCTGTTATAGTTGGATTGTGTCAATAAAAATTCATAAGATAAAATAAAGCAACTGAAACGTACAACCATCATATTTTAAATCAATATTTCAATTGGATAAAAAACAATGCGTGCTAATTGGAACTGTTTTATTGATTTTGGTACGACCACAAATCCTGGATCATATTATAGTGATGATGTTTCGAAAAGCTTAGCCAAGTTAAAAGTCGCTGATCTAAAAGTAATTCTAACATTGTATAATATAAACCCATGGGGGTTAAAAAAAGATTTAATATTATTGATTACACGAAAATGGGATAGCTTTCGATCAGAAGAGACGCTATCGAGCACATTCCAACCACCTAATAGATACTCTGTCGGCCTAGCATTTCTTTACTATGTGATTAAAATAATTCAAAAGTTTCCTAAGGAATATGCCTTTTTTATACCAAGGGGTGACATCTTCTACAATATATGTTTGAAATTTAATACAGATAACTTACCAACGTTGATGGCAAAAGCTATATTAACCTCCACCCGGCCGTCGCCAGTTGTGTTCAACAGCGGAATCTTTAAGGGTCTGCCGGCCGATGTACAGGGCTATTTGAGGTCATCAACTCAATACAACTATTTAAATTCCAATCCTTCTTCGAATTTCAACCATAGCTTTCAAGTCGGACAACAAAATGCATCAAATGAAAATGATAACAATAAACTTTTAGATGATTTTGATTATGTTAAATCGCATTTCTTTAGAAAAATTGCAACAATAAAGAGACAAATTATTAAAAAAAGTCAAGTTAGAGATACTGATATAATCAAGTTTCAACTAAGTGCGTCTGATATCTCAAAGCTACAAAAACCTAATGTAGACAGCACACCTTACTCATATGGGGTTCTTCTATACTGTGCGCCTATGAAGATGGTTATGAGTTCGAATGAATACATCAGTTTTCCTTCACCAATTGAAATCAAAATAAATGGAGCACAGGTTACCGACTATATCAGAGGAATTAAAGAGAAACCAGAAACTGCACAACCTGCAAGATTAACCGACCACTTAATAAAAGACCCGATTAAAGAAAACGTGATTGAAATTACATATCTGCGTACAAATTTCAATTATGTATGTACCGTAGCTATTGTTAGGTGTTTTGATGGTCTTCAGCTCTATAAAAGATCAATAAATTTAAACCTCCATATTGATAGAACAGCAACGATTAAACTAGCCCAGGATATATTGAACGAAGAAGATGAGGATCTTCAGATGGAGACGATGAGAATGTCTCTGCAATGCCCGTTATCGTATTGTAGAATGAAGTATCCAGTCAGATCAATTACTTGTAAGCATATACAGTGCTTTGATGCACAGTGGTATTTAGAATCGCAAAGACAGCTTCCCACTTGGGAATGTCCTGTCTGCCAAAAACATATAACTCTAACAGATATCAGAATATGTGATTACACAACTGAAATTTTGCAAAATTGCAAAAATGACTCAGACGAGCAGGTTGAAATAAGAAAAGACGGTACTTACAGCTACATAGAAAACGAAAACCCGGATAGCTCTTTTTCTGAAGACGAGCAAGATTTAGATAATAACACAAAAGCATCTAGCTACTTTAGTCATGAAAGCAGGAAGAAGAGCGAACTAGAGCCAGAAGTTATTGTTCTGATATCTAGTGATGATGATAATGATCAAGAACCCCAGCAATCACGTGTCTCTCAAACAAATCCTGTCTCGAATGCCCAAGTCAACCATTATACACATCAATTAGTACATCCTCCTGTTTTAGTAACAGCTGAGACCGAGGAGAGAGTTGG
>JAJMDK010000171.1:0-12094 GCA_030573515.1 Hanseniaspora jakobsenii
AAAAAAAAACCAATAATAAATAACTAATTTTAAATACTCAAGATGTCTTTAAATATTAACAGAGAAAATAAGGATCCCTTCTACAGATATAAAATGCCTGCCATCACAGCCAAGACTGAAGGTAAAGGTAATGGTATCAAGACTAACATCACTAATTTAATTGATGTCTCCAGAGCCCTTAACAGACCTAATGAACATGTATTGAAGTTCTTTGGTTTTGAATTAGGTGCTCAAACTAAATTAGACTACAAGACTGATAAGTATTTAATCAACGGTGTCCATGATCCTAACAAATTACAAAACAGTTTAGATATCTACATCAAAAAGTATGTTTTATGTGGAAGTTGTATGAATCCTGAAACTACTTTCAAATTCCAAGGTGGTTCTACAAAGAAAACCGGTGATATCTTAAAGGACTGTAAGGCCTGTGGTAAATTAACCCCTGTTCAAATGGGTGACAAGTTGTCCGCCTACATTTGGAAAAACCAAGATGAATACTTAAATCTAATGTCTAATAACGGTTCTGATGACAAGGATGACGGAAGCAAGAAACACAGAAGGGCCGCTGCTACTGCCTCTGAAAACATCCAAGGTGGTGGTAAGTCTATTAGTGATATTGTTAACAACCAACAGAATGCCGATGGCGGTGAATCCCTAGGTGATGAGAACAATGGTGATGAAGCCGATGAGGGTATTGTTGTAGATGAAGAGCTAGAAAAGGAATTAAGAGAACTAGATGGTCAAGAAATAACCGAGGAAGTTGACCAATGGGCCTTGGATATGACTGAGGAAGCCATCTTAAAAAGACAAATGGAAGCCAACTCTCAACCTTTATCTGAAAATCTAACCAAATTACACAAGTTTGGACAATGGATTGAAAGGGATGAACCTAATGACATTGAAATCTATAAAAAAGTCTTGGAACTTGATTTATTATCTGACAGTAAAATCATGTCTGTTATCATCCAAGCATTAGTTGAAGCTGATGAAATTGAATCATTAGGAGAAATGATCACCTCCTTCATTCCAGAACATAAGGCCATCCTAATCAAATTGATCAACGAAAGGGAAGACTTTGAAGTTCAATTACTTGGAGGATTTGAAAGATTATTTGCCACCAAATTCTATGAAGAGAAACAACTACTTCCTAAAGTTGTCATCTCTCTATACAATGAAGATGTCGTCTCTGAAGATACAATTTTATCATTCTACAAAAAATGCTCAGGTAGATTTGTTGATAAGAAGAAATGTAAAGAACTAAGAAGATTAGCTAAGCCTGTCATTGCTTGGTTAGAACAAGCTGATGAAGAAAGTGATGATGAAGAATAAATCTTCTCATGATTTCTATTTCTTTTATATTGGCTACATGTACTCATATATATATCTAAAGTTAAATAAATAAACATAAATAAAAAAAAAATAAGTAAAAAAGTGGTTCTTTTACTAAATATAAGTAGCGTTCATTCTCTCTCTCTCTCTCTCTCTCTCTCTCTCTCTCTCTCTCTCTCTCTCTCTCTCTCTCTCTCTGTTCTCTGTTCTCTGTTTGTCTTTTAACTAATTATACACTGTATTCAAAAGATCACGTGATATACGCGTTATTTTACCTATTTATTGTATGAACTCTTAATATTTATAGATCAAAATGTTAGTAAATTTTCTTTCTCTCTCTAAGTAATATATAAAAAAAAAATTGTAATTAAACTGTTGAATATAATTATATTTGTTATATAAAATTATAAACATTGATCTGAATGATTACAACAGTATTATAAAGGAATCGTATGTTAGTTCTTTATAATAAAACAGTGGTTATACTATACTATACTATACTATACTATAATATGTATTTTATAGAAGAAAAATATGTTTTTAAATCGACTATCATTTATTTTGGTTAATATATTAATACAACAGGACATACAATTAGTGTGCCAAACAAAACTAGAAGAGATCAATACCTCATCAAAAGAGAATAGATGATTTCAGTTGTCAATAATAGTAAATAGAAAATATAACAATAACAATAATATATACATATATTGATGCAAGTGTAAACCTTTAAAAGAAACAAAATATAAAACACCCAATGGCACCATATAAGAAAAAATATATAATTAAACAAAAAGGCACAGCAATATTTGTGAGTGACAGAAAATTATTGGCCATTTTCAACCAGATTGAATATAAATCAAGGGATAACGATAAATATAATTGCAGCTATCAATGTGAGTCATGTCTACGATATAGCAATAATATAGAATCATACACATTCAACAAACCTTACAAATCTAGTTCTAATTCTACTCAAAAAAATTCCAATATAGCACTGTCTAAAAATGACGTTACATTGAAATCCTTTGAGGACTACTTTAAAAAACATATAACTAAATGTGAAATGAGAAGGAATATCTTACAGTTTATAGAATATCGTAATAACAAAACCTTAAAACTGAACCATGAGGTTGGAAAGTATTCCTTTGGTTTGATAGATCTTTTGGAGTCTTATGATAAGATTGTCAATAGTTGTAAATTATACATGTGTCTTGATTATTTAGAAATGGATAAAAGAACCAACATTAGTGTTTTTTGTTGTGATTGTAATTATAAAAATACATTGAGTCTTCCATCGAGTATAAACACAGCAGATAAACAATTCATACATGATTGCACAAAACATAAAGAAGATAGCACAATTATAAACAAGAAAAGAACATATTCAGAAATTTCAGAACATGAAGACTCATCAGAGATTAAGACAAATGAAAATTCAAATAAAGACTCTATAAATAACAAAAATAAACAAAAGGGCAAAAAGGCACAGACAAAAAAGCCAAAACTTTTACAAAGAAAGCTTAACAACGGAAATGATAAAAGCTTAACAATGACAGAAGTTTTAAATATGGATAAAAAGATGACACATGATGTTTCTGATAACCAATTAGCAATAACTATGAATAATGGAGTCATGCAAAATATTAAACTCCCTGCTATGACTGATGAGGCAAAAAATAAATTAAACAATGATTCACAATTGGAACTAGTCAATGACACACTAAACCCTAGTAAAGGACATGAGTCTAGGTTGGAACTTATATCAGATTTAGATTTCAAAAAAAACTCATCACTATTAATTGAAAACCAAGACATTAACAACATTGTGAAGAAAAATTCTGGAGAAACCACTAATGAAAAAGAGAGTGAGAATATCATATCACATAATAATAATTCTCATAAAAAGGATACTGTATTTGACAAAAGTGCAGTTTCTATACCAAAACCAGAGCTTCTTTCTAAAATCAAAAACAAGAATAGTAATCAAAGATCTATTTCTTTGTTTCCTTTGAGTTCTAATCATGATCATAATCTCAATCAAATATCTGACAACGCATTCAATAAAAATGAGCCTATTAATTTTGCAAATCAAAAAAGATCCGTATCTGCACAGCCACTAATGATAGATATGGGTTTGCTTGATGAAAGTGAATCAGATGATCCTAGTGATGATGATGATGATAACTATATAGAAGATAAAACTGAGAATGGTAATAACCATATTGAAAAGCTTGAACAATTTATAATCAATGATGAACTTGATTCATACAAGGATGATGATGAACACTCTGAAAGCATAACTAAAGGTAATGGCAACAACAAAGTCAACATTAGTGACGTTCATATAGATTTTGGAGATGAGAGTGATAGAAATGAGGAGCAAGAAGAAAAAGAAAAAGAAAAGGGACTCCTTTTAAGTAAACCAGTAATATCTGTAAATTTACCTGCTCTTGATCAAAAGGAAAATTATGAAAAGGATGACGATAGTGATAGTAATATCTCGATTATAGTTGATGAAAATAGCTTTATTTCTAATGGCAAAGAGGCTAATAAAAATATAATAATTAAAAAACACAACACATCTATTAAACAGCCAACAACTGTTGAAAATAGTTTACCAAAACCAATTATTAATGAGTCCATACAGCTTCATAATGCTTCCAAGGATGAACGTAGGATAACAACTGCAGAAAGTCAACATTTAGATATAGACAAGGGATTCTTAGATGACTCTGAAGAATCAGGTATCGAAGTTGAAAACGATGACATTAAATCATTGAACTTTGATGAAAAGGAAGAAAATCAATCCCAAGATAATAAAGATGCAGTTGAAGCACCTTTGGGTAATTCCAACACCAAAGAATACATAGCACTCTCGACCACTGATTTAAAACACTTACATAACATTGAATTTGAAGACTCTAGTGAAGACTCCGATGAGGGAAATGCAATCAATGATAGAAAAGTTAGTGATATGCCGAATGATGCATTTAATGACATTTCAGTAGATTTTGGAAAAGTTGGCTTTTTAGTTAATGCCACCAAATCAAATTCAAGACCTAACACTGGTAGTTCACAACATAATCATAATCATAATGAAGAAGAAAACAAACTTGAAGTTACTGCTACCCCAGAGGCTAAACAACAACAAAGAGAAGAAAAAGAATTAAAAAACGAATTCACAGAACGTAGACTAATCAGTGTGGTTGAAAACATTTCACCTAGGTCCCCCAATAGACATAAGAAGTCTCCTATAGCTATAAGATCCAATTCGCCAAAGAGGAACAGAATCATAGATGACAACTCTGTTAGCAACCAAGCTAGAAACATCACTCTAAGAGATGCATCGATTCACTCTCCAAAGTCTATAGTTAAGGACAGTGCAATCAGGGCTAAACTTGATGGAATCTATGTAGACGATACTGTTAAGACAAATGTCAAGGGAATGAACAATAGATATCATGAAGATAGTGATGAAGATAGAAATGAAAACGAAGTTTCAGATGTCAATAGCCATGAGATAATAGATAACACTCATCATACAATGCCCAACATATCAAAGTTGTCTTCGATATCTTCTGTTGTTATTAAAGAGAAAAAGAAAACTCAAAAGCTTATTAGAACAGATGTCGTATTGTTTAAACCAGATACTTATGAGGGCATATTAAACCACTCAATGTCTCCAGACCATCATGAGAAAATGATAAATGATCATGATTATGAAACTAATAGTTTCAAAGGAAACCATTCTTCTAATAATAGCATCACTGTGGAATCAGTGGCTAGTGTTAAAGTTACAAAATTAGAACAATCATTGATTGAAAGCAAGAAAAATGAAATTGATCCTCCTAATGAAAAAAGTCAAAGTCATGAAGCTCCTGGGGTCATACCTACTGATGAAAAAAGACAAGAGATTTTATCAGAGAAGGAAGATGTGTTGCATGATGAATTGAATAAGAATGACATTGTATATAATTCAACTGAACAGCAAATAGTTGAAAACGAGGATGAAAAAATTAAAAATCATGATAAAAATTCACAATCTGTTTCAAATATTTTATTGAGCAATAGTAAAAAGGATGAGAATTTATTAAGTCATATATCGATATCCAATAATAAGAACTTATTGCTTGAAATTGATCATGATATTCCTGAAGAAGAAAGCAAAGAAGTTTCAATGGATGATGTTTCCAACCCTGAAAACTCAGAAATTTCTCAACATCAAAATCTTATTAATGAAAACAAGGAAAATAACCAAACTATCAATACTAAAAATGAGAATGAGAATAATGTTAATATAAAACGATCATCTTTGTTTGAGTATAGAGAGAAAACGCTGACTTTCTCAACCCTTTCCCATTCGATAAACCTTTCCATACCCACACCAAGACTGTTACTTCATGAAGATACCTTGAAGGATTTCAATAATGTTATAAATACAGAGAGGAAAAAAGCAGAGGAATGTTTATTGGGGGAGTATGAGGAGAATAAGAGGAAAATTACAAAGGATCGAGAGAGATTGATTTGTAAAGTTAGGAAATGTGATGATGTTAAGGTATTATTGGGGTTGTTTAAATACATCTCTGAATTATAATAACGATATATATATTTAAGAATAAAGTGTATGTAATTTGGTTAGGCAGGAAAGAAGTTATTCTTTTTCTTTTTCTGTTAGTTTAAAAAACTTTCTACAAATATAAATATAAATAATATGTATCTTTACTTGAAATTTACTATAAAAAAAAAAGGCATAATAATTATTTCATAAAAAATTAATTAATCCCAAAGTGACCCTGCGCTTGAGTTTATAGGGTTTCTGTTTGCATTCGAGTATCCTCTCTTTCTTTGTCCTGACATGATAATATTATTACTATTATTAATGTTGTTATTGTTATTACTACTAATGGATCCATTTCTCATGTGGGATACATTGTCCGCATTGTTTCCTGACCCATTACTTTCCTTGAATATATGAGACATGGCTCTGTTTCTTTTAGTAGTATTTATAGTGCTATTGCTATTAATAATGTTATTACTATTACCACTATTATTGCCATTATTGATACCTTCTTCATAATGATTGGCTATAGGAGCAGTGACACCTAATCCTAATTCTTCAATAAACTTCTTATCACGTTTCATGAGATCAATGACCCTTTTCAAGTTTGGATCATTGGACACTAGTATGGAACGCAACTTCTCTATGGCCTTGGATTTAAATTTATGATCAATCAACGATAAGGACAACAGCTTTAATATAAACTGTGTTCCATTGTTTTTTGAGTCTTCTAAAATCTTTATGAAATTGGAATCTATATCAGCTTTAAAGAATTCATTTTCGTTTTTCAAATTACCAAAAATACTTGTCAAAATCAATGTCTTTCCAACACTGTCCTCCTTTCTCTGGTTAAGGAGTTTGATGACGGTTAAGGAGGCCAATTTGTGTATACACAGGGGCACGATGTTAATCACTAATCTTTTTGATAATACCTCCAGTTTATTTGGAAGTAAACAAGTGTCCAAGTACCATGTTAGTAACAATGTTCCGTTTGTGTTAGTGGCCAAGTATTCAGAGTAAAGTAGTACTAGTGATGTTATTGAGTATAGTTTAATCTTATTTAATTTTCTATACTTTATTTCCTCACTTAATTCTCTATCTTCTTCTCCTTCTAATTCATAACTTTCTTCACCATCTTCATCATCATCTTCAGAGATTACATAATTCTCCAAGTTGAAATTCTCATCCTTCTCAATATGCTCTTTACCTTTCTTTCTTTTAAAACTCGTGTGTAATTCTTCTAAATTGATGTTTTCCAAAACTGCTCTAACGGCCCTTGATCCAAACCTTGATTTGGTTATAATCCAGAAATTTTTAACGATCATATCATAGATAAATTCATTATATGGTGGCCCATACTTCAGACAACACTGTATAACATAGTTACCAAACTGATCAGTGAACAATGGCAAACAGTAAGGTTTTATCCCCTCAATGATGGCAACTTTGTTATTGGCCAGATCTTTAGATTCAGTAATGATCTTCTGCGCAGCCCAAGTACCGTTTTTGTGAACACCTATTGAAGTCAAGTATTGTGCACAGTTGTTGACTATTAAATTCTTCAACAATAATGAAGAACAATCAAAGATCTTTTGAATTATAGTGTTGCCCAGATAATCACTGCACAAATCTGCAATCTCATCCAACATACACACACACAACTGTTCAATTTCCAAATCTGTCAACAAATTGTTATCTAGGGCCTTTCTTAATTCTCTTAATGTTGGCGAATCAAATATAGGTCTAGTATTTTCATCGGATTTAGCCCTACAATTTGAAGGGTTTGGTCCATAGTTTGAAGGGTCTGTGCTCAAATTATCATCATTCATAATGGATAAAACATTATCAAAGGCACGTTTAATAGCCTTTCTCTCTTCAGGATTGACTTTAGCTAAATCATTATAAATATTCTTCATGGAATCTACAGACGATTCAAGATCTGGTGGTGGCAACACAAACGGACATTGATCTGTCTCTATAACCACTTCTGTATTGTTATTGTTACAATTAGCATCCATAGCCATGTTACCATTGGACATAGGTGGTTTTAAAGGCAACGTGGCCTTATGAGAGGGTAAAAATCCATTGATGACAGGCAAAGTCCATTGTCCATGGTTGATAAAGTTTAATGACCCATTGACTAATTGATCCATTAACAAGTACTTGTTTCCCAAAAAATCATTATCTATTGATATAGACAAGGGAATTATCTTTGCATAAACGACATCAGAGGGAATACTAGATGAAAGTAATTTCCCATTCATTGTTTCCTTAGCCATTCTAGCAGAATCCTCATACTTAAATTCTATCAATGCTAAATTCAATCCGTAAAGGGTTTTGACTGTGAATATGTCACCAAATTGGGAGAATAAACTATACAACGCATATGATGTCAAATTTACAAAATTAGGCAAATTTTGTGTCTTTTGAATGGAAAACACATTCGAAACACATATAGTATTTGTAGGTTGTAAATTGGTGTTGACATAATTGATCTTTGGTGCATAGGGGTAATTTGTAATCCAGTTAAAGGATGTAGGTTCAACGTCATCTTGCATTATAGGTGCTAGCACTAAATCGTTATTGTTGATATATGTGAATTCTTTGATTTTTGTATTATGGTTTAAGTTAACCAGAGAATGATAGCTGTTTGTGTGCATGTGGTTGTACTTGAACTCAGACATAAATGTCGTTGAAGCATTCGACTTGGATCTAGGTCTCCATGATGCAGTGGTGTTCATACTTTGAGAAACCAGTACATTGTTATTGTTGTTATTATTACTACTATTGTTATTGTTATTAGTGTGTATATTATATTGAGGATTTATTTGGGAATTCTGTGGTTGTTGATTGATATTGTTGGAGACAACCGATGCCACATCATAGTGGTATGAGGGGGCGTCTTGGGTGGTTAAGATATTAGTGTTGTTATTTGAAGAAGTGTTCCACATAGAAAAACTTGGAACATTGCTCAGAGAGGTTATCTGTGATGACACTGTATCTGCTCTGTTTCTAGTTAAATACGGTTGGTTGTCTTGTTGCAGAGCCATTTGATGGTAACTATTATTTATATTGTTCATATTATGCAGCTGATGTTGGAATGTGTCATTAGCCTTGGGGAATGGAATAGGGTTTTGATTAAAACTTGTTGTTGTTGTACCTACTCCTCCTGGTGGTGGTGCTGTTGTTGTTGTTGTTGTTACTGTTGGAATTATATCTGCAGAAATATCTAAGTTGCTTGTACCTTGTTTGGAAAAGGCAGAAGAAGATGAAGATGAAATAGTTGATCTCAAAATGCTTTTTGCCCTTTCTGCTTTAGCTTCAACATCCAGTTTTTTTTGAAGTTGGGCTTGTTTTTTAGCAGAGGAAGACCCCATCATAGCCAGAATTTTGGATTTCTTTGAAGATGTATTATTGTCCTTTGTATTAGCATTAGAATTATTTGCAGCAGGAGTAGAATTTAAATTACCATTATCAATAATGTGTGATTGGTTATTTTTAGGTGAAAATGGAGTTTTCAAATCATTAGCTTGAGAATCATCACTAATATAATAAGCATCTGAATTGAACAGTTTTTTTTTAATTTCTAAATCTTCATCATTAAATTCATTATTCATCAGTTTCACTCCCTCCCTTTCAGAGACTGGAGTTGAAGGTTGTGAGTTGTTTTCCTGTTGGGCTTTAGACTTGGAGTGATGAAGCTTTGCACTAATGTTGGGTAAGAGATTTGTCAAAGTGCTTGAAAATTTTCCTGATCTGTATTTGGCCATAGTTGATGATTTTTGCTGTTGCATGTTTGTGGAGCTTGTATTTCCTGTTTTTTTATTGGTCAATAGAGGATCTTCATTAGCTACAATTGGTGTTTTAGGTTCATCCCTTTCTTCCAGGGAGTTTAATATATCATTATTCAGAGATGCCAGTGTTGAGTCATTGTACCAATTTGTCGGAGTGTAATTTCCGTTATCTATAATACTGTTATTTTTGTTATTGTTATTCTCTTCAGAGTTAGTCTCTGTAGAGTTATAATCGTCATAATGATCGCCATGAGAGGTATTATCAGATTGCAGGGCGTTTGAAGAGGCTGTGCTGTGTTTTGTATTTGATCGATCTCTAAACTTTATCTTTGAGAATGCTGATGATGTACTATTTTTTTTAGTGTTTTTTTTACCATTACTGTTAGAAGGAGAATCGTCGTTATTATTTGTGACATTAGTGCTTTTCATACTCAGTGTGGATTGATTGCTGTTTTCACTATCCTTTCTATTATTACTACTATTATTATTATTGCCATTAGCTGGTGTGACAGTTGTGCTATGATGTAGATAATTCATCATTTTATTATTTTTAGAAGAAGTATTAATATTAGAAAGTGTTATCTTTTTTTGGTTTTTTTTATTACTTTTAGTTTCCTTTTGTTTATCACTTAAAGGGTCACTTGTTTTCTTTATATTTTTATTTTTATCTTTTTCTTGATTTTTTTGTTTTGATTTTTGAGAAATATCTAGATTACTGTCACTTAAATTTAAACTTGAATTCGCTTCAAAAAATTCATCAGAATCATCTTGATGTAAATCTTCAGGCATTGTATTTTATTTTTTTAAAAGGAATGTTTCTTTAGTTGTTTGTATTAATTATTATTTTATTAGTTTATTAGTTTAATATAGTTATCTATTGAAATCTCTATACAATTTGAAAGTTTAAAAGTTCTGTGTTTTTTTTTTTTTATTATAAACAATAAGAGAAGTATATGGCTATAGGTTTCTATCGTCTTCTTACTCTTCTTGTTTAAATATTCTATTATATATTGAAAGTAGATTTTGTTATAGAATATGTATCTTTGTTTTAAAAAAAAGAATTGTCTTATATACTTGTATTTAAATATATGTATATATGTATGTTATGAATATATGTAGTTATTTTTATTTATATTTTTTGAATATTGTTTATTTTTTAAATATTGTTTATTAGATTCGTATGATTTTAATAATAGTAATAATAGTAGTAGTATACTTTTGTGTGTGTGTGTTTAACTTTTCTTTAATGTCTTATGTTTTAATAATTTCTAATTTAATTTTTTCTTTGTATTTTATGTCAAGGGTGAAAAAAAAATAATAATAATATCAAGTGGGAAGTTGGAGGGGTAAAAATAAAAATATTAAAAGAATAAAATTAATAAAGTGTAATTCTAAAAATAGAGTGTCATGTGATATACTTAACAATCTATTTATAAAAATAATAAAAAACACACTTTTTATCTTTTAATCTTTTTCTAATGAGTAAATCATGGACAATCTGTACATTCCCAGTCTGTAGGTTGATAAGCATTTGGATGATCTAATAACTTCATATCTTCATCTGAAATATTGAAATTAAATACATCTATATTAGAAGTTAATCTTAAAACATTACTAGTTTTAGGTAAGGGGATTAACCCCCTTTGTAATGACCATTTGATTAATATTTGAGCATTAGTAACTTCATATTTGTAAGCAATTTGAGTTAATGTAGGATTAGTAATATTTTCACCATGGGTTAAAGGTGCATAAGCTTCAACTTGGATATTATTTTCTTTACAAAATAAAACTAATTCTTGTCTCATTAACCAAGGGGAGATTTCAATTTGATTGATAACAGGTTTATTAATTAAACCATCCCAGTTTAAAAGTTGTTTTAAATGTTCAATACCAAAATTAGATACACCCAAGTTTTTCAAATGACCAGATTGATAAAATTCTTGCATGGCCTTATAAGTTAATAGTCTATTTTCAGGTCCCATTAAAGGTGAATGTATTAATAATAAATCAATATATTTTAATTCTTTAACCTTTTCAAGACATTCTTCTATTCCTTTAATAGCATCTTCATAAGATAAACATTGACTATTCCATAACTTAGTAGTAATAAAAAACTCTTTTCTTATATCATCAAATGTTTTCTCTTCTTTACTACTAGTATTACTATCATTTTCTTTTATAGTAGATAGTTGTTCATTAATGTATTTGATAATACCATTACTAACTTCTACTTCATTATTATATAATACAGCAGTATCAAAATGTCTATAACCTCTTTTACATGCTTCATATACTAATGATTCTGTAGTATTATCTCTAGGTAACATATAAGTACCTAATCCTATAGTAGGTATAGTATTGTTATTATTTAAAGTAACTCTAGGTATTGTTATAGAGTGTGTCATTCTCT
>JAJMDK010000172.1:0-11894 GCA_030573515.1 Hanseniaspora jakobsenii
AAACATCAATGATTTAACAGCCCTGCAACAGATGATCAAACTTCCAAACGTCCCTGGTAGTAAACATCAAAATATCCTAAATTTAAACAACTACTTCAACTTGAAAAAATCATTTGATGAATTATACAAAATCATCTTTGCCATGACAGACCTTCCATTATCAGTAAGAAATGTCCAACCTGTGGGTGCTGCCCTTAGATATACCTCTGTTTTACAACCTGTACCATTTGCTTATTCAAACCCAGACTTCTTGCAGGATGTTATTTTAGAGTTTGAAAGCAGCAACAAATGGCCTGATGAAATATCTTCTCTCGAAAAGGCAAAAGCTGCATTCATGCTAAAAATACATGACAACATTGTCGCCAACCATTCTGAATACAAAGTTACCTTTTCTAGAGATGAAAGCATTCCATTGAACACTGAAATAATCACCATGAACATATACACTCCTGAAGGTTATGGATTCAAATTCAGAGTCCTTACAGAAAGGGACGAGGTTTTGTACTTGAGAGCTATAGACAACTGTAGAAATGACTTGAAAGGTGAGTTGGAAAACACATTCTTAAAGTTCATTCAAGTTTACAAAAACTCCGTCAACCATACAAGAACTATAGAAACCCTATCTCACAGCTACCCTATGTATGCCCCATCCTGTAGAATGTTCAAGCAATGGTTGGACTCACACTTGTTGTTGACTCACATTCCTGAAGAATTGGTTGAGTTGATAGCCATGCAACCATTTGTTGAACAAAACACATATTTCCAACCAGGTTCTTTGCAAAACGGATTTTTGAAAATATTGAAATTTTTGAGTAAATGGAATTGGTTAGAGGAACCTTTGATTTTAGATTTGATAAAACCTGAAGAATTTGATACTGAGAATAACTTTGAAAACAACTTGAGTAAAGAGAATGATGATGATGATGCGGATAATGGAGATAGTTCCGATGAAGAGTTATCGCAATATAACTTGAAAAAGTTATCTGAAAAATTGACTGTTACCCAATATAAAGAATTTGAAGCCGGTTTTGCTGAAACTAGAAGGGCCAACCCTTCAGGATTGAAGTTCCAATTCTTTGTTGCTTCCAGAGTTGATCCAAGTGGTATTTTATACTCAGGAGACATCAGTCTAAGTATAGCCACCAGATTGACAGCTCTGTCCAAAATTGCTATGAACTTGATCTCTCAGCATGGTTTGAATGAAAAAACCATTGAGTTGTTGTTTACCCCAGGGTTGAAAGATTATGACTTTGTTGTGAATGTTTCAATTCCTTATAATTTGAACTCAACCTCTGGTATTTTGGGTAAATTCAAAAACATTGACTCCATGGTTAGCAAATTTCCTGAGGATATCTCTGATGTTACTGAACTAATGGATCCTACTTATCAATTAGTCAAGTACCTCAACAAAAAGTATGGTACCCATGTGCTCTTCTCATACCAAAAGTACATTCCTTTGAACATGAAGAATAAAAACATCCCTGATAACAAGGATGAACCGACTTATAATGTCATTACTGGTTTGATCAAACCTCTATTCAATAAAAATAATAAAACCAAATTCAGAGTTAATTTGGATGCTGATGTAGTGCCTGTTAATGAAACAGAGGTCAAACTCAATGTAGATGGTATCTTGGCTGAAATAGCTAACTTTGGATTCGATATCATTGATAGTGTAGTTTCCAACTAGATCTTTTATTTTTTTTTCTTTTTTCTTTTATATATGTATATACATTGCTTTATTAATTTACTTTCTTTCTGTATCTTGATATCTTTCATTTTTTTTTTCTTTTTTTTTTTTTTTTTTTTTTTTTCTTCCCTTTAGTTTATAGATAAACTTCATTAACAGAGAAAAAAATATATATATTTATGTAGAGTACTAAGTGTAAAGATTCAACAAATATATCTATGTTCAATAGAATATTATCAGTTTGTAAGTAGAAGTAACAAAACCAAGAGAGTCAATAAACCTAGATTATTGATTTATAGATAAATCTAAATGACAGCAGACAGTAGAAACAACAATGACGGACACAATTATCTCGATGAAATAACTAGCAGTCTTGACAATATAGACTACAATCAAATATCAACGGAAGAAAAGGAGTATATAAATAAGTATTTTAAAAAAGAAATCAAAGCTAGAAAGCATCTTAAAAAACAGTTCTATAGTGCAGTCATGTCTTTATTGTTTTTAAAATACTTCACTTTCTATGAATCAACATTCTTTTTAATTTTAAGACTGGTGCAGACATGGTGTATATATACATTTGCGGAAACTGCTAGAACTGCAATCAGACTTAGTCAAAGTTTCAATGGTGAAGTCAATGAGATTATTGAAAATACAAATAGACAACTAGCTCTGAGATCAGCCTTGAATAACATTGATACAGCTATTCGCCATAGAACTGAGCAACCCCCATCACATGAACAGAATAATAATAATACTAATAATAATAATAACCAGTATGGACAAATTGGACATGAATTAAACCATATGAACAGTCACGGACAGCAACAAGAATCATTAAACAACGATATAGATAATATTGAAAGGGTTGCAAACAACACAATAGAAACACCCGTTGGTGTTAATGATAATGCTGTGATAAATGAGCAACCGGATTCTAATACAGGAACAGTGACTTTTCTGAGCAGATTTGCAGCTATAAACTTTAGAGTTGAGCTTAATGCTAATTTTGGACAGGGTTCTAATGCGGATGTCAACTCATACAGAGACTTGTTTCAAAATTTGACAGAGGTGACTCCGGAAATAGCTGCTGCAATCAAATCCATTAGAGAAAATATGTTCATGAAACAGTTTAACAGATACTTTAAAACTATACTATATTCTGATCTTTTGATGATACTTTTCAGGCTGATATTTCCTTTGAAATTAGAGGATTTTAAAAATAAAAGAGGTTATGCATTCATAGATATTTTTTCTGACTATAAGAAGTTTCCTGAGTTTTTAAGGGATAATGCATTAGGACTAAACATTTACAATTTGTTTTTTGAAGTTTTGATTTTTGGTATTCACATCGGACTATACCAAGTTGCATGTTTAGAAAACCCATCCATTCATAAGTTAACGAAACATATGGTGCTGTTGCAATTCAGATGTAAGCAGTACCTAGCAAAACAAAAAGAACTAGGTAACATGGATAATAACTCAGCTCTAGAGAAAAAGGTCAAACCATTTCACTTGGTTTCAATTGATGTCATAGACACTCTAAAGAGTGTTTAATATATATTAGTATAAATATCTTGGGGGTTTTCCTATTTGACATATAATCAAAGCACGGTCTGATATACTAATTGTTTGTTTTAAAGACAGTATTATTAAAATAGAAAACGAATTCAACAACTTGGTTTATTAATTATATTTATAATTATATTCATAGATATATATATAGTGTCTATCTTCTTTATAAAAATGTAAGTAGGCGTCATATTAATCTCTAATTTTTTTCTTTTTAAAAAAAAAAAAAAAAAAAAAAAAGAAAATCAATCACAGTTTTTAAAAAAAAAACAAAATCTTTTGACAGTAAATTATTGGGAAATTGGACAGTTCTTTAGGTATTCAGCTTTGCTCTTTAGAATTCTAACAGACTTGAAGAATATTTCTTCTGGGGTCATGGCACCTGTACTTTCAACATTAAAGATAAAGTGGTCTCTTATTCTTCCCAGTTTGACGTCGTTCTTGAATTCATCATATCTTAAAACTTCTCTGGAGACAGTATCCTTTCTAGAGTCCTTGACAAAGGCCTTACCTTCTTCGTCGATTCCAATAACACCATCTGGGAAGCATTGTTGTAATCTGATTGCTGATTTGCCTTCAAAAGTTTTCAACAATTGAATATGTGGTAGAAGTCTATATGAGGCAGTTGACACAGGAGAGAACTTTGCATGGTCAGCACCAACACCCAAGATACAGTGGACTCTTAGGGATATTTCTTGGCCAGGTCTTAATTTACAGATTAAGATATCATCATCACATGGTGCCACTGGTTTGTTGGCAAATATTTCAGCTTGGTTACCTTCAGGCTGGAACTTCAAATCTCTGGAGTATACACTGGAGTTATTGTAAAGGATCTTTGGATCAGTGCAGTCCTTTGGAGCATTAGGGTTTCTGGTACATTGAACATCTAAAGTTAAAACAATGGTATTCTTGTCTGTGTACTTAGAGTCTGAGTTCTCGTCACCCTCGCTTGTGCTTTCACACCAGGTCAATTCTTCAGGATCAATCTGAAGAGGGATTAAACCAATTCTGTGGGCTAGAACTTCGTCTTGTAACACAGATGTGTTGTTGTAAACGTATACCGCTTCAGCTGCAACACTAGGAACTTCAGAGATCATGATTCTTCTAAAGGCATTTGCAATAGAGGTGTCAACGTGCTTCAAATCAAAGTTACATTCTCTTTCTTCAAGTTCTGTTATATCGATTTCTAAGGTGTTTTTAAACTTTTCTATATCCCACACAGTGTCAGCACTTCCCTGAGAATAACTTGGGAAATCAGTTGATGTAACATTGGTTACTCTATTATACTCAATATTGACTATTTTGTTATCAGACATCTTTGTTCAAATGGGCAATTGTTTATAAATATATTTTTATTTGTTTATACTGATTGATGTTAAAACTCTTTTTTTTTTAATTATATTCTTTTTATTTTTCTTTCAATTAACAATTATGGAACAACTGTATCTAATTATATAATGGCTTTGGTAAGTTGTGACGATAAAAATGTAATTTGGTTAATTTAAACTTAAAAAGTTATTAGGTTATGCAGTATAAATAAATTGATTTATGGTCTTATATATTTATAATTTTACTGTGAGTCTTGATATATTGAGATCTAATACACAGTTTAGATATATCAAACAGTTAAAGATAGAATTATCAAATGTTATTTTGATGCCACTTCTAACTTTGAAGCAATAGTTGAAAAAATAAGATAATTTAATTTTGAAAACTAGCTAACCAAAAAAAAAGAAACTTTATAAAATTTTTCTTCTTTGAATCAGTATTATAAACAAATTCAATTTAGAAAAAAAGAAAAAAATAAGAAAAAACTGAATGTTTTCCAGTTTCTTTTTTTTTTTCTTTTGATTTTGTCTTTTTCCCTTTTTTGTCTTTTTAAATTTCCTAAAATGAACATTTCAATTTATTTTTTTTTATTTAAAGAAATCTCACATGATTCTTTAAGAAAATGTATATCACGTGAGTATGTGGATTTAAAAAAAAAAAAAAACACTCTCAAAGATAACAGTTGAAATTCTGTAATAAGAGGTTTCTATCTTAACTGTGATGTTACAGATGAATAGTTTTGTTTATTGATAAGAATAAATAGAGAACTGAAAGAAAAAAATGAAAATAATAAAATTAAACTAATATACAGATTTTTTATAACTAGAGTAAATATTATATAAATATACTTCATGAGTTATATATCGATGGGGGTATTTTTAAGATGATTTCTTAAAACTTGTAAAGATATCTCTCAAATCTTGTTTCAAGAAATTCTGTGGAATGATTGAAATTTCTTTTTCGTTTTTCAAATCATAGACGCAAGAATTATAAGGATTGCATTTTATAGTTTCAGGTTCCTCGTTGTGTTTAACTGAAAACTCTTTCATCAAGATTTCATGATTTTTTAAATGTTTTCTGCTAAACACATATCTAACATTAGCGAATATGTTGGATAATTGTTCATTGGTATAGGTGTAAATATCTTCATTACTGAGCACGTCTGCGGTGGAAGAATAATATTTTTTCCAAGAGTTCATTAAACCATCCTGTGAAAAGACTCTGTTTTCAACGAGTGTGTTAACTTTTGATCTTGTACCAATTATTGTTAATGCATCGTCGCCTAAAAAGTAGTTCTGAGCCCAGCTCTTCAACATTAATTCGTTTTTCTTTTCCACATTGTTATAGTTCTTAGCAGCTATGGACTTCAATTCGACAGGTATCGTCTTTCGACAGTCATGACGATCTCTGATCATAGCGTCAACTTCTGCCTGAACAGCAAATTTCAAACTGTTGATTTTAAATGAGTTGAAAACATAGTTTATAGTATTCCCATCTATACTTGATGAACTGCCATCTTTAGTTAAAACATACTCATAGCTGAACCCAGACAAAACAGGACCAGATAGAGTATTTGTTGTCTCTAAGATGGGATCCTCAATAGGCTGAAAGAAAATAGCGTTTGTATATTTAAAAGCTCTAAATTTCACTAAAGGTGACTTTTTATTATTGATAAGGATTATCAACTTAGTCAAAACACCTCTATGCCCAAAAAACACATAATCGTGGTCGCATTTTTCTTTTTTTAAATAAGAGTTTGCAAATAACGATAATGAGCGTAAAGACAGTCTTTCTTTTTGTGTAATCGGCTTGAATTTTCGACCAACAACATCCAACTTAGTTCTTAGCATGTGGGGCCATAAAGTTCCATGTCCAAATGACTTGCTCTTTGTATCAAAGGCATCAGAGTTCAAGGCATCTTGAGGGAAAGTGTCAAAGCTTTTTGCAATTTTCTTCACTTTAGTTAAATCTGTCTTCCAAGTGTATTCATAATCGTCTTTGACATATGTTTTAGCTAAAATAGCTTCTGTCTTAAGCTCTTTGAGCTCTTTGTCATCAACAGTTAAACTTTTGAATTTCGCATCGATTTCGGGAATTGATTTTTGTTGAATATTGTTTATTCTTTGCGTAGCAAATCTAATATCATGAAAACTTTGAAATTCGCAATCCTCAGCAATCTTTTTGAAATCAAAAACTTCCAAGAAAACAGATAATACAACACTTTTTAAATTACTGAAAACAGACCATAAGTAGTTCTTGTCATTTGAATCTAGCAGAAAACTGAGATTCTGGACATATTCAGAGTTACATTCTAAAGCAAAATCAAACATTTCTCTATTCTCACACTTTGCATCTAAATTAGCAATTAAAAGTGCAAGTTTATTTAACTCGTTTTGAAAGCAAGAACTTTCAATATTCTCTAAGAAGCGTATAAAGTCTCGTTTTTCCATTTTGTAATTATCTGCAAGCAACTCTTTAAGTTCGTCTTTATAGCATTTTTTGTCCAAAGCAATCTTTAAACTTTTGGAAATAGCAACAGCAATATGACACGAGTCTAGTAAATGATATTTTTTTAATTCTGAAACAGGATTGAGCAAGTGGCTAGAGTCAGACTCTGACTCTGATTCTTCACTCCAAGAAGACATACTATCATTATCAATCATTTTTTTGTTTTCTTTTGTGGTGGTTAATGTTTATTTTTTTTTTTTTAAATAAATATTAATTTTAATATATGTTAATTATTCAATTAAGACTATTGTCGTTGTTGTTATTTCATTTATCTTTTAAAAAGTTTTTATTACAAGTTTCCTGTAAGATAGATAAATTTTAAAATTTTTTGTTAAAGATAAAGATAAAGATAAGGGAATTCTTCTTTTGGTAAAAGTAAAAATTAGTTCTTAAAACGGAAGTGTTTACATAAAACGGGTAACTAAAAGTTTATTTTTTCTACATTTTATTTTTTAAAATTGCTAACTGCTTATTGTTACTTCAATGTTTACATTAATTTAATTCTAAAATATAAAAATAATTAAATTTACTGTAAACAATTTAATATGTAAGATAGAATTTATTATAATATATAAATATATATATAATTTATAGAGAATGAAGAAATACCCTTCTTATATCAACGACCAAAAGAGATAACTGTTTTATTTTTTCTTTTACATACAAACACTGAAATAAATAGAGAAAAAAAAGAATATAAGATATTCAGTTAAGCTCTTAAAACCTAATAAAAAATGTCATTAAGTGATTTTGATAGTAGTTTAGATTTAGAAATAGACACTGAAGAGATAGTAGACTTCAATAAAGCAGATTCAGGCAAGGAAAATGATAATAGAAGTGAATTTGAATCGAATATTAAGAGTATTGCAGATAGTACAACCACACTAGATATAGTCATCAACATCAGAGACTACCTCTTTAAGATTCAACGGCTCCATTCAGATGACAATGTTACAAACGGATTAACTGAGGTGTCAGGTGCCTTGATTGAAGATCCAATCTTAACAAAATTAGATACTGCTATAAATCTATTATCAAAAGAGACAAATTTGACAAACCTTTTGAATATTGAACAATCCACACGGCTTTCTTTGAAGTTTGTGATGAATATAATAATAAATCTAATAAAAATACAATCACATATTCAAATTGATTTGAAAAGGATATTTAATCTTTTAGATGATAACTCTTCTTCTATATCAACAATAAATAGTTTTTCTGATTTTTTGCTAGAATGTAAAGAATATACATTTCAAAACAGTCAGGATTTTATAACAAAACTTAAAGACCACTTTCCTGATTCAGAAGCTTATAGTTTGATTATTATTGAATTAACAGACACATCATGGCCATTGACTTATGATATTCAAAAAGAAGATTTCTTAAGAAATACAAGAACGCTTTTGAATGAGGTATTCAAAGGAATACATAACTTGCTACAAGAACATATAATGAAATACCAAAAGAACTTGGTTCATTTTTTAAATGGCCAATTTGACATATTAATTAGCATTCTCAATATTACAAAAGATCTAGAAAATTTAGTGAAAATGAAAAGTGCAACTCTAGCAGGATTAGGAAAGCCTAATAGAAATAGTGATTTATCAAAGGGATTTCTGTACAGAAATATATACAAAATATTTCCAGATTTGAAAGATCATGAATCACACCTCTCATCTGAGATAATGAACAGGTTAAAAATAAAGATAGTGAACAGAATTGCGAATAAGTTACTGTTAGTTGCAAAGATTGATCTCTTTGGTGATTATGAATCAGAAGAATATGGCGAAAAGGGCATGGACTATCATATAGAAATGATTGATACAATTACAAAATGGGTAGAAAACGAGAAGCCAAAAATGAGCGGTATTGTTCAAGACGACATGAAACCACTACCTATACCAAGAGACAATAACTATGTTGATGGAAAGAACAAAAAGGCCAAAAGAAGAGCAGGTGTAAAACTGACAAAGTATAGAAATAAGTTTAGAAAAACAGGCAAATTGGATATCCTTCAAAACAGACTGGAATTCGGAAAAGAAGAAGTTTTTGAAAACAACAAAGACCAGTATATGGATAACATGGATGATGCTGGGCTGGGTATGGCAGCAAAGGACCTTAACAAACACAAGATTTCAAAGAAAAGAAGAAAAGGAAAATAGATTCTTCTTTTTTTCTCAATTTTTGAAAAAGAAACGGATGTTCAAGTTATCATTAGTCATTTCTTATGCAATGAACTTGAACTATATACAATAACAATCTCTTATATATATATATACATATTAAACCTAGTGTTGATTCTATTCTATAATACATCAGTGATGATCCTTGATTAATCTTTTTTTTAAAAAAAAACTATAAATGTTACTATATTTATAACAATTAATTGTATTACTACAATGCTATTTTTGGAAATGTTGGTGTAAACAAACATTTTTTATTTTTTTCTATTGATTGGAATATACAGGTGACAATAATTTTAGATTTATAATGGAGGGAGAAAAAAAATAATTAGGAATAAACAAAAATTTTATCAAGAGATCAACGTTCTGTTACAATTGCTCTCTCTCTCTCTATATATATATATGATCTACAACTTGATCTAATAAGATCTTCATAGATATAGTTATTATAAAGTGACATCTTGCTCAGAAGAAGCTTTGTATTATTCTTTCTATTTTATCTCAATATATATTATTGTAAAAGAGATATCCATAAGATTAACACCAAATAAGAAATTATAATTTGATTGATCCAACACACAAAGAATCTATATAGTGCAACTAGCGGATACTGATAAAATCATTGGTTTTTTTAAAAAATTTATTTGTTTTTCTGCTCTTTTTTATTCTAACTTAAGCTAGAAAATATTAAATAAATAAAATAAATAAGAGTAAATACAGATTAGTATTATATACTTTATATATATTGCATGCTGTCATTCTTTAAGTCACCAGATAGAAACCCCTTTGTTAAACCTATAATGAACAACAATACAGATAACAGCAACTCCAGATTGGGCAATATGGCCGATGATATGGACAAATTAACTGGTAACATCAATAACTTAAATTTCCAAAACCAACAATACCTTTACAACAGCAGCAACAACGCAGATGCATTCACAACTCCTAAAAAAAACATCACCAATAACAATCCTATAAATGAAACAGCTGGAGATTATTCAATGATGGATCTTGATGAGACTCAAGATGAAAACAGTCATATGGCTGCAGATAACTTTAGATCTTACCCCCAACAACGAAGAGTTAACAATAACCCACAACAAGATTTAACCAACTCTCCAAGAAAACTTCCGCAAAACTTCCATAAAAAGGCAGCTTCACAGAAGACAAAAAGACTGATCAATGTTTGTCAAATGTACTTTTTAGACTATTACTGTGACATGTTTGACTATGTTATCTCTAGAAGAGAAAGAACCAAGGAAGTTGCTACAATGCTGAGAAACAGCGGTGGTTCAGAGGAGGAGATCAATAGATACTGGGTGAACTACTTTCAAAAGGAGTCAAAAACTTTAAGAAAGAGAAGATTAAAACCAAAAACAAGAGACTTTGATATTGTCACCCAAATTGGACAGGGTGGTTACGGTGCTGTATATCTAGCCAAAAAGAAGGATTCCAATGAGGTTGTAGCTTTGAAGACGGTTAACAAGAAATTCTTTTCAAAGGAGACTGACTATTTCTTAACTGAAAGAGATATATTAACAATAACAAGATCAGAATGGCTAGTTAAGTTGCTTTATGCATTCCAAGACAACCAAAATCTATACTTGGCTATGGAGTTTGTTCCTGGTGGAGATTTCAGAACACTCTTGTTCAACACCAGAACTCTCATATCAACACATGCGAGATTCTACATAAGCGAAATGTTTTGCTCAGTGAACGCGCTGCATGAGTTGGGTTACACACATAGAGATTTGAAGCCTGAGAATTTCTTGATTGACTCAAAGGGTCACATCAAACTAACAGATTTTGGTTTAGCCGCAGGACAAGTTTCTAAAGGAAGAATTGAAAGTATGAAAATAAGACTTGAACAAGTCAGAGACTTAAACCAGCTGGAGTTCAAGCCTAAGACTATGGAGGAAAGAATGGAACTCTATCAAAGGGCTAGAAACGAAGACATCAACTACGCTTCCAGTACCGTTGGTTCCCCGGATTATATGGCTTTAGAAGTTTTAGAAAAGGACAGACAGTATGATTTCACAGCTGACTATTGGTCCTTAGGATGTATTCTCTTCGAAAGTTTAGTAGGATACACTCCATTTTGCGGAAGTAACTCCACTGAAACGTATGAGAATTTGAGAAACTGGAAGAATGTTTTGACTAGACCAGTCAAATCAAACGGACAATATGCCATGAGTGACAGAACTTGGGAGTTGATAACCAGACTTATAGCGGATCCTATCAATAGATTGAAGTCATTTGAGCATGTTAAGAGAATGAGATACTTCTCAGACATAAACTTTGATTCCTTAAGAACAGTGCAACCACCATTTGTTCCTCAGCTTGATGATGAAACTGATGTAGGTTACTTTGATGATTTCAGTAATGAAGAACACATGGCACGTTATGGAGATGTCTTCAAAAGACAACAAAAGATTGAAAACGATCCATCTCAAGACGTCATGTCCAATATCCTTGGATTCACCTTCAAACACAGAAAGGGCAAATCAGGTTCAACTGGTATTTTATACGAAGGCTCCAAAAACGTGGATCCTTTTGCCACATTCTACTAATATATGTTCCTTTATTTATCATCTCTATTTTTCTAGTTT
>JAJMDK010000174.1:0-11560 GCA_030573515.1 Hanseniaspora jakobsenii
AATGAATGCATCAAGGAAAACAAAGCACAGGCAAAGGAAGAAAAAACTTTAAATGATGATGATATAAACAATAAACCTGACAGTAAAAGCAGAAGAAAACACAAAAATGGTGGAAAGGCCGTTTTAGTATTGGACGGTGCAAACATTCGAGAGAAGCTGTGCTATGTGGCAATATTGTTTTGTGTCTGTGAAATGGCGCTTTTCATGATGAACATTAATAACGACAAGGCTCTGGAAGAGTTGAAATTAAATGATGTTTTCATTGGCAATAGTATTTACAAGTATACTCCTAAATCTAGAAAAGTTAAAATGGTTAACAACAATCCAAACAAGCTTTTAAGTCAGATATCCATGAAGTTGATATTGAGTTCTAATCCGATGCTTGACCCTACTGAAGAAAAGTTATCAGCCTTAATGACAGTATGGGGAACTTTGTTTACTATTCCTAATCCTGAGTATTCAAGTGGAATTGCAGATGACATGCCTACACATCTTCTAGCTAAGTTTATATCAAACATTGCTATGAGTTTAAACATACTCCCTTTGGATTATGATCAAAGTATTCTCTCATCAGATTATGAGACATGTTTTACTTCTTCTCCCGTGGCTACTCCTTCCTCTTCCTATACATCACCTGGCGTTGATAATAATATTTCAGTTAAGGACAGTTTTATATCAAATAAGTCTAGTGCTTATTTAAAAAGCGATGACATGATAAACAAGCCATTCATAAGTTCCATGGACAGGCTCAGAGAGCAAAATTCACAAGACACCTACAGATTTGATGATAGGAGAAAACTCTACAACAAGAGAAGATGGATAAGCATTATAACATCTTTTGCGGTCGCCCTTGAGGAAAACAACAAAGGACAAGATTTCGTATCACATATGAAGTTTGAGGATATTAAGAGATTGATAGACTATCGTACTACATATGAAAATGCTCTGTATAGCGGAAATAAAAAACTAGGTGTTAGCGAGTTAGTAAATGCAGAGTTTCTTGGAAAGGTTGGAAGACTCTACTTGGTGAAGTCCTTGAATGCTCAGTTGTCTAGTTGCAATGATGAATTGAATGTGACTTCATTTGAAAAGGATCTGGAAAGGTTACAAATAGGGAACAAAGTGTTTGTAGATAGTGATTTGTTGGCAAAACTACCAAAGATAGATGCTAGTAAATCCCAGGAGCAAATGGCTGACCTTTTTGGAAACAAAATCAACTTGATAGAAATGAGAAACAAAATGAGATTTGAAAATAATTTGTTTCAAAACACGTGCCTGCTTAAAATTTACAGTATATTGAAACTGCGAATAGAGGCTCAATTTGTTATGAATCCCCTAGATGAGGATTTGAAGGGATTATTGTTTAAGTACTCAAAAAAATCGACGCTTTTGACATTGGAATCCTTAGAGTTACTGAGCTGCCATTCAATAGGCTATTACAATGACTATCTAGGGAGTGACGAGAAGAGCATTTCAATATCAAAAACGGTTTTAAAGCTTTATTTCAAAATAATGACAACTCTTTTACAAACGATTTGCAAGATATATGTGTATTACATCTTTGTGCAGATGAGGCTTTACAATGACAATGACCCAACACCAGGTTTGATGGAAGAATATACCTCTGCAAAGAGAATCATAGACAAACTACATGAGGTCTTGTTCAAAGCACTAGAGCTGTACTGTGACAAATACAGATATTTCTACTATCAATCATTCAAAACATGCTTATTTTTCAATTATTACAAAAAACTGAATAGTGACAATTGTCTGTTCAATGAGATTTTTCAGTGTCCCAATGCAGTTTACAAGGCTAATGCGCCTGTCCCTGAGACAATCAGAGAGCATTTCTTGATAAAGATGATGGTTTCAAATGATATGTTTAAAGGATTGTTTGATTCATTATTAGAACTTTGCAACAATTATGACAAAAAGATGCTATTTTGCGCAAACAATAATAAAAATAATAGTAATGTTAACAATAAATCAAAGAAAAATAGAGTGAAGGATGTAGGAAAATTTGAAAATGAAATTAAGAACGAACATAGTAGTTTATTCTCAAAGAACAATAAAGATAATGGTAACCTTAAAAGGGAAGATAATAAGGAGAGAGATGGTCATTTATTAGATAATGATAACATTAACAATAAAGAATCCATTTTTAATGACAATATGGATATCAAAGATGATATAAGGGATGAGATGCCATTATTTGACAATAGAAACATCAATTTAAACGAGAATGATAACGATATGGGTATATTAATGACCAATACAGGTAGCAATAGCAGCAACATAAGTATAAACAATATAGCCTCCAGTGAAGATATAGAAGCAGAGTTCCAAGAGTTTTTAAAGAGCATGAACAACAATAACAACCATGGATTTTTCAATTCTAATTTCTTCTTCAGTTAATTTCTAATTATTTATTTATTTTATATATCTATATAATAGTAATGACAGTAACAGTAACAGTAACAATGATAACAAGTGTGTTTTTTTAAATGAAGAGATTGATAAGTTTAAAAATATCAAATGTCTGTGTGTGTGTGTTATCAGAATTAATGTAATGAAATCATAATTAACAACAATCGTTCGGGTAAATAAATTATTATTAATTTTAATATATATAATGTAATTGTTAGTATCAATTTCTGAAAAAAAAATACAAGAAAAAAAAAAAATCACATGTTGCTGTCTAATAGAAATATTATCAAAACATGTTGATATATTTAATTAAGAGGTTAAAGTTTGTAAGATAATATAAAATAAGATGATGATGTAATTATAAACATATATATGTATATATATTATGTTTATTAGAATTAAAAATTAAATTTAATACAAAAACCAATCAAAACAGTATATTAAAAATATATATTACCTAAATTTTCTTTACTTTCTATTCTGATCTCTCTTTCTATATATCCCTTGTTTATCACTGTTATATATAAGATAAAAGAAAGTAACCAAAAAAAAAAAAAAAATTGAAGTGAAATCCTAAATCTGCATGTCTGTTAAATAAACTAACTTTTTTAAAGAATATATTTGTCAATTTATAAAAAACAATAAAAAACTACTTAAATAACCAATCAGCAAGTCATGGAAAGTAAAAAATTAAAATCAAAACAAAAGAGATCTAAAATCTCTTACTCCTGTAGAGCATGTAGAGAAAAGAGAACCAAATGCGATAGAATGATCTTATGTGAGTCTTGTAAATTAAGAAACACTGAATGCATATATGATACTGCAATGCAAACAAAACCCAAAAACCCCAATAAGGACTCTTTGATTATAAGACTATCAAAACAATTGGATTTTTATAAGAGTCTAGCATGTAAGTATACCCCTCCACAGGAGCTTTCTCTGTTTTCAGAGGATGTTGAAGCTATTGAATATGCTTTAGGGGTGAGATCTTTAAAAAAAAAATACGCAAAAATTAAAAATGAACCTGATGTTAATTATTACAATTTTTCAGATCCTACATCATCTATTTCAATGAACAATTTTCCTTTCAATTCTAACATGGATACTAACAATCTACAATCATATGCATACCTTCCTGAAAATAAGAGATATCCTAAATTACTACCTTTAAAATGCACCCACAGCTCAGAAAACTACTTTTCAGATTTTTATATCTTCAAAAATGACAGCTACATTAGCACTCTTTTCTTTCAAACTAATGAAGAAAATAACGTTGACAATTCAAAAACTGGTGATATTTATTATGATTTAAAAGATAATAACAATGCCAATGAAACTAAATGCACTGACATTAATACTTTGAGAACAATGAAAAGATTTGGGTATATAAGAAACAAAAACTCATTAAGAGCAGGGAATGACAGTTGCTGTGCTCATGATGTGACAGGGACGGATAGTATTTTCACAAATGTAAACGATATATCTGAAAGTGTAAATACAGATATGGAAATGTATCAATCTTTGTTAAACGCCCAAACTTATCATCATGATTTTCAAAGACACCAAGCTATAAATTTTGTGGATAGATTGTTTCTTAATAACTTAAAACATAGCTCTTACTCAAAAAGATCTTTCTATAATGACATGTTCACCAATTTTAAGTTCAACGGTATTGAAGACAATGTAGTTGAAAATTGCATCCCACCTAACAAAGCCCCTTCTCTGTTCTTACAGAATATCATCTATGTCATCAACAGTATTCTTCCTAATGAAGTCACTTTACACCATTTAAAGGAAGTCTACTATAAAGGGTTGTACATTGATCTCCCAGTGTTTAGCAATCACCAATTGGAAAAGACCTTAGAAGAAATCTTGGTTATCACTAATGAAGGTGTCAGCTTAAAACTGGAAGGTAATAATATACATAAAAAATTGGTTTCATTGGCACATTTGCTGTTGATGTTATATTCTGCAAACTCAGATGAAACAAATAAACACCAAACTTTTTTCTATCCATATCATAACCCAAACATTAAGCACTATTTTCAAATTGCCTCTAATATCCTCATGTGCACCAATACTTTTTTCAAGCCAACGGTGACAAAACTTAATTTAATGGTTCATTTATGGGTTGTATCCTTTTGCACTCCAAATGCACAGCTCTCAGAGGACACATATATAATCTCTCCAACTGGTATTCTCGCAAGCTCTCTGGAAAGATTGGCTAAATTACTAGATATTGATACCACAGTCCCTAGCAACTTCTTCAAGGAACTAACTTTAGAAGAGAGAGACTCCAGAAGAGTTTTATCTTTGAATTTGTCCTTTATATTGCTTTGTGAGGGTGTGCTAAAGGGTTACCCAGATGTAAGGGATGATTTAGTTATCTCTGATGAAATAGACATTTTAACAGGTTTAAAATTATTTGATCTTGAAACTAGTGATCCACTTGACAGAGCACATTTCAGGCTAGCTCAGCAAAGGGTCTTTGCTTTGAAAGTCATGTATGGGTGCATGAATACATTTTTCTTAAATAAAACTAATAATACGATTGATTTAAATCTCTTTGAATCTAGAATTGCAAGGGCTGATAAGTATATTAAAACTGTTTTTAATATTAAAAGTTGGAATCGTTTATCAGATAAAAGCAATATTTTATATGAAATAAAGAACGGAAATTCATCAGTTACATCCAGTTTTAACGCTATTAGAAACAGAATGGTTTTTAACACATTATGCTATTTAAATCATTGCAAACTAAAGTGCTACCATATTATTCTTATTAGTGCTGAAGATTTGGCTTTTAACAACTTTAGTAATGACTATAATGATATCTTTATGGAATATTGTACTAAAAGTATGGAAGAGTCATTGAATAGTGCAGTTTTAATTTCCGATTTTGAAAATCGATATATTGACTACTTAGATTTCAAGCAAACCAGTTGCAGCAGTTTTGCAATTCAAAGACTTTATTCTACACAGCTTATAGTTTTGCTGCAGTTTATTTTCAGATGCTATGTTTATAAGATCTTTGTTCAAATGATGATTTTTAACCACAAAAATCCCTCTTCAATATACCAGATGCAAATGCATTTAGTAGATGATATGTTTTATAAGTCTTCTAAAATTTTATTCAGAACTTTTGAGGAGTTCTCTAATATTTTTAGATTCTTTGATTATCATTCTTTCAAAATGTGTGTGTATGTAGATTTAGTATACGAAGCCTGTAATGATAATACGATTTTCAATGTAATATTCAATGTCACTGAGAAACATGATTCCTTTGGTCCTATTCCTTCAAAAGTTTGTCAAAGCCCATTATTGAAGCATGAAATTAAAAACTATGACTATTGTTCTGCTTTTAGAAAGATCTTACATTTGTTTAAAGATAAGGAAGTTGCAGAGTACTTTAAAAAAGCAGATCTGTCTGCTAATGGTCCAACTTTCACCCTCTTTTCAGAGGCAACCAATAACAGTGCGGGTAATACCGATCCAAAATCTAAAGCTTCTTTTATTGATGCTGATTTCCTATCCTCAAATCTAAACAATAATAATGGCAATAACACAGATTTTGGTATACAACCAGCTTTCTTCAACAATTCTCTGCAGCAAACTGCAGCCACTTCGCAATTATCACAACAGCAGCATTCTTCACTTCCTGGTGATAACATGAAAGGAACTACTGATATAAAAAACACCACTGAAGACGTTGTCACAGACGAAAAAGCAAAAGTTCCTCTTGGCCCCTCTTCATTTGCAGACTCTCCAAGAGAAGGTCCTGATGGAACTTTGAGTTTTGAAGAGTATTTAAAACAAGTTGAACTTCAAAACATCAATGTTGTACATGGATCTACATTTTTATAACACAAATACGTATATATTTATATAATCATATATAAAGGAAAGTTCCCTTTTTATTTTTTACTTCATATTTTTAAACTATCAAATTCATTTTTTTGAAAACATTTTATAAAAAACATAAGCTGAAATGGCAACAACACCCGCCCCTGTGACTATACTAGTAAACTGTTCCTTGACTTCATCATTGAATGTTGAATTTCTATTTTCTGCTTCAAATCCAGGTGTAGCCTTCAATGGTTCAATCGATACATTCACAATCCTTGTGAATAGCTGTAAAAGACTTGAGGGCCAAATTGTAGAGACTCTCAAAGGCTGGTCTAAAAGCAAACTCTCACAGAGCTCATTAGGCTGCATGAATGCCCTTTGGTTATGTGTGTCAAGATCAGACTTCAGGGCTACTATTAATACGGGAAGTGTTTTCAAGTGTGGGTACTTGTCCAGGAGTGTGATTATATAGGAGAATGAATCAGGATCCGCAGAGTCATAAACCAAACATAACGTATCGCATTGTTGCCATTTTTTCTCATTTTCTAAAATTTCAGTCTCTGCTTGTCCGAACTCATGCAAGATCAGATAAAACTGTTTTCCATCCTCTAATTCTATGGAATTCACCACCATTGACGGCTTGATAGTCGGTGAATAGTAAGATTGGTTTCTTGAACTGTTGAAGTTTATTGACGTATCCTCCTTGTTTCCAAAGGCCTTTAACAAAGAGCTTTTTCCTGACCCTGGAGCTCCTATTAGAAAACAATTAAACACCTTTCTGTCATTCACAGCAGCACGGTAAAATTTACCATGTCTTTTTTTTGTCCTTCTCGCTTTTGTCACTCTGACACTACTCTTGGGATCACCATCGTATCCTAAATACATTAAAAACTGTGTGGTGGTTTTATAATCTAAAAAGGTAGTCATAGCCCATTGGGCTAGCCACCCTGACAGATTGACATTACCTTTGTTGTCTGTTGTGCAACTTATAGGGAAATTTGTATCAATCCAGCTATTAGGGATATGTCCATTGGGACAAAGTTTGAATAAATCATTAAACTCAACTTCATTCAAAACCCCATCATTATCCTTATCATATCGTCTAAAGACATCAACTAAGAATCTATACCCATTCGATGACAACTCTACAAAGCACCCTGAATCTCCAGATACATCAAGTTTTGTGTACATGACCTCATCGGATAGTTGCAGCGTGTTGTTGTAATTAAACCCACGCAGAATTCCCCAGACTGTCTCAAACCTACCCCTTTCAATGTAAATTTTAATAAGAGTAAGAAAATCACGAAGATCCAGCCCTGAGGGTATGCTAGTTTGGTCATTGCTGTTATTACTTTTGTTGTTTTTTATGTTTATATTTGAAGTTGGTTGACTATTCTCGATTTTTCCATTGCTCATATTATAAGTAGTTTCCACTCTTGTCTTTTCTCCATCTGTTAACATAAAGGAAGATTTACTCATTGGCGTCACTGAATCGCCCTCTCTTGATGAGAAATAGCTATTGCTTCTCTGTGCGTCATCCAATAAAAGTCCGTGATTGTTCATGTTCAAAGAATAAAAGTTAGAAGGTTTGGGAATATTGATTGATGATATATGGCTATTGTAACGAGAAGTATATGGAAGATTAGACTCCAGGTCATTAGAGAAAAAACCAGGATCGCTATCCTTTTGTTCTATTCGCTTCAATGTGATTTCCATAATCATTCGTTGAAATTCCATCTTGTCAATTCCCTTCTCAAAACATTTTTGTTGCAGCGCATTCATTTCCTCATAGCTTAAATATCCATCCATATCGTTGTCACTCAAGGTGAAAATTCTCATTAGAGCCACTTGGCATTCTCTCTTCAACATTTCCTTTTTGTAGTCGTATAGTGGCGGCAGAGGATACAAAACTGCTCTGATACAATGATAGACTGTGGTGTAGTATATGTTTAATGCAGAGAGAAGATTCTTTTTGTTATTACTTGAACTGTTGTTTCTGTTGTTTTCATTGTTAGTGTTATTATTATTGTTGTTGTTGTTGTTGTCATGATCATTAGCATCCCTTTTATGTTCAACTGGTGCGTTGCCGGTATAGCCTCTTATTTCGGGTATGAGGGAGCCTGTGATGATAGAGGCAATTTCCTTGAACTCTGAGGTTAATGTCAGAAGTTCCATTTCTATATCTTCATGTCTTTTCTCTGCATCATTATCAAAATGCGATGTTTCAAAATCATTTCTAAAAACAACAACAGGTATATTCATCCCCATCCTTCTGAGTTGTGGCATCCAGTGTGAGAATATTCGGCTGTAGCTTTTCAAATCACTGTATATTATAAGTATGCAGTCTACTTCCTTCAACAAGTTTTTACTGAATCCATTGTTGGAAGTGTCAACAAATGTGATTTTGTCCAGTTTTGAATTGATCCCTGCTAAACCATCTGCTGAAATCACCACATCTGTAGCTCTTGAGATTGTTTTGTAATTTTTATATTCACAACTGCTGGCTATTTTTATGATATCTTCAGGATTAGTGAGTCCTATGGAAAAGGTCGTCTTCCCAACACCTTCATCACCAACGATGGCCACTTTTAAGTGTGTACTGTTCTTCATAGGATAGTTTTATTAAAGAAATGGTTTTGATAAGAAGAAGATGTTCTTTTTTTATTAAAAGTCAGATCTCTTTTTTAAATGTTTATGAAAATCTTTTATTGTTGTTATTATTGTCAAAGAAAGAATTTTTATAATCTTTTTATTTTACCTTTTTGTTTTATTTTATTTTTTTTTTACCTTTTTGTTGTTATGGTTCTCAAGGTTTTCGTTTTTCTAATTAGTAACAATAATGGATTGATTTCTTGAATTATCTGTATATATATAAATGTATAGAAACAGTTAGAGTTAATTATTAAAGACACTCTTGAATTTGAAACTGTTATGATAATGAAAGATAAACAAATTAACGAAAGAAAAAAAAAATGGAGTTGTAAAATCTTATTTTTCAAGTATCTGCAATGATGATAATATTTTTTCAAGTTTCACTTGTAATATTAGACTTTAACAGAGAGAACGGAAAAGAGAGAGACTGAAAATTAAATAAATAAAATAAAAGTTCTTATTTGATTAAACTTTTTTTTGTTTTTTATTGTTTTCATAATTATATACAAGGCATTATATAAAAACACATTATGAATCTATGTTCTTTTTAATTTTTACTTTTATTAATTTGCTTTCCTTTCTTTAAAAAAGAAAACATAAAATATGATTTATCTTTTTTTTTTTGAAAGAAAAGAGAAAAACAAAAAGCAAAAAGAGAAAAAAAGAAATAGAGTAATAAACTATAATTGTTCTATAAGTGGCTTTATTTTTTATATTGTTTTTTTAATTTTTTTTATATTAAAAATTTTTTTAATTTTCGTTATTAAGAAACTTATTTCTTTTCAGCAGAGTTGGCGTTCTTGTATAAGTTTTCGAATAAGGACATGGACTTAGTGTCTAAGCTCTTGACCTTAGCTTCTAAGTCATCAGCTTCAACTTCAAAGCTAGATTGTTTCAAGATCTTTTCGGTTAAGTCCTTAACAACAGCAATTTCGCTTTCAACTTCCTTCAATAAAGTGGCATCTAGCTTTTCTTTGTGTTCAGCAATACTCTTTTCGTAGTTGGAGATGCTACCTTCGGCCTTGTTGGCGGCTTCAATTAATTTCTTTCTCTTGGAATCTTGTTCCTTGAACTTTTCAGCGGCATTGATCATATCTTCAATTTCGTTTTCGTTCAAACCGGAAGAACCGGCAACAGTAATGGAGGCATCCTTGTTGGAGGCTTGGTCCTTGGCGGTAACGTTGATGATACCATCGGCATCGATATCGAAAGTGACTTCAATCTTTGGAACACCCTTTGGAGCTGGAGGAATACCTTCTAATCTGAAAGTACCAATGGACTTGTTGTCTCTGACTAATTCTCTTTCACCTTGGAAGACATTGATGTCAACAGAGGTTTGACCATCGGCGGCAGTAGAGAAGACTTGAGATTTGGTGCAAGGTAAAGTGGTGTTTCTTGGAATCAATCTGGTGAAGACACCACCTAAGGTTTCAATACCTAGGGATAATGGGGTAACATCTAATAATAAGACATCAGTGACATCACCAGAAAGGACACCACCTTGGATAGCGGCACCCATGGCGACGGCTTCATCTGGGTTGACAGCCTTGGAAGGTTCTCTACCAAAGATACCCTTAACAGTTTCAATAACCTTTGGCATTCTGGACATACCACCAACTAAGATGACTTCCTTGATGTCAGAGGCAGAAACACCGGCATCGCTCATAGCCTTCTTACATGGTTCAATACAGTTCTTGATTAATGGGCCAACTAACTTTTCAAAGTCAGTTCTGGAGAACTTCATGTTGATATGTTTTGGACCGGTGGCATCAGCGGTGATGAAAGGTAAGTTTATTTCTGTGGTTAGAGCTGAGGACAATTCAATCTTGGCCTTTTCAGCGGCTTCTCTGATTCTTTGAACGGCCATTCTGTCTGAGGATAAGTCAATGCCGTTGTTTTCCTTCTTGAAGGATTCAACAATGTGTCTTAATAAGGCGATATCGAAATCTTCACCACCCAAGTGAGTATCACCGTTGGTAGATTTAACTTCAAAGACACCGTTGGCGATTTCCAAAATGGAGATATCAAAAGTACCACCACCTAAATCAAAGACGGCAACAACACCAGAGTCATCAGTCTTTTCTAAACCGTAGGCTAAAGCGGCGGCAGTAGGTTCGTTAACGACTCTTAAAACGTTTAAACCAACAATTTGACCGGCATCCTTTGTAGCTTGTCTTTGAGCATCGTTGAAGTAAGCAGGGACTGTTACAACGGCATTCTTGACGCTCTTGGATAAGTAAGCTTCAGCGGTTTCCTTCATCTTGTTTAAAACGAAACCACCAACTTGAGCAGGAGAGTATTTTTCTCCATTGGCTTCAACCCAAGCGTCACCGTTGGTGTGCTTGACGATCTTGTAAGGAACTTGTTTGATATCCCTTTGGACTTCTTTATCTTCGTATCTTCTACCGATCAATCTCTTGGTGGCAAATAGGGTGTTTTCTGGGTTGACAACAGCTTGTCTCTTAGCAGGAATACCAACTAATCTTTCACCGTCCTTGGTGAAGGCAACGACAGAAGGGGTGGTTCTTGAACCTTCAGCGTTTTCAATGATCTTTGGGATCTTACCTTCCATAACGGCAACGGCAGAGTTAGTGGTACCTAAATCAATACCAATAACTTGACCTTTAACCTTTGT
>JAJMDK010000176.1:0-11377 GCA_030573515.1 Hanseniaspora jakobsenii
TAAAAATCCAAATTTTCTTTTCTTTTTAATACGAGTTGCTTTATAATCAGCTCTTATAAATCTTTTAGCTACAACTTGCAGCATACCTTGAAAGGCTGAAAATATAGAAGTTTGAGGTTCCTCAAGCAAAGGTGCTGCATTCATAACAGAGTTGCCTGTTAAATGTTTTTGTCTATTTATGCTGTTGATACTATTTGTTCCGACTCTGTTACCTAGAAGCATCGATATGGATCTTGTATGGTTTATGGATGAGTTTTTTGGTATATGGGCAAAGCTCTTAAGAGAAGCACCTCTGACTATGCTAGAAAACATCTTTGGTTCTATGTTATCTATAAATTATGTTTTTTGGGTTCTTTGTTAATGACTTTTTCTCTTTTTTCTTAACCAAATGATTGTATTAATATGTAAAGTTGTTGAACAGTTATAAAAACAATATTGAGCTTATGTTGGTAATAATTGTTAGAGTATAAAGTTCATAAAAAAAATAAAAGAAAAAAAATTTTCTTTTTTTTTTACAATTTTTTAATTATTGCAAAATTAAGATATTTTATAAAATAGACACGTAATCATCACATGACTTAGAAGCTTGTGGAGTAACGTGTAGTTTTTTTTTTTCTTTTTTTCCTTTTTTTTTTTTATATTTATTAAGTAACACGAAAATATAATTTTTAGATATAAAAATAACGTATATACATCACTAACACAAACTTGTGCTGAACTGTATCTATTATTATAGTTATTAGTCATTATTTCACAATATGATATCTAATTCACTAGAAATTTAAAAGTTGTAAGCAATAAATAAATAACATATATATATATATATATATATAAGTTAATTAAAAAATCATTTTTACATATTTTAGTATCTTTCTAAACATTGATAAGCATGTTACCAAAACCTACTAACCAAGACCAAACACTAAAACTTCAAATAAATACCAAAAATAGAGACCCCTAAAAAAGGATATTTTGTGTTGGTTTAGCAAACAAAAAGGAAAAATACATATAGCCAGAGAGAAAAGAGTTTTTTAAATGAGTTCAAATTTAGTACATATCTTTCAGCAAGATGACGAAAACTTAGATTCTGATGATAGACAGAATAGTAACAGAAGTGTAAATCTTCTATCATCAGTATCGGCTTCTAAAAAAAGAGAACTTTCGACATCCCCTTTTAAAAAGAGTAGACAGATCTCACCGGCAAAAAGACATCCACTGGGACCAAAGAGTTTTAATAGCAGTTCTAGCAACGTCTCCCTAGGATCCTATGAGACTCATACCACTAACGACAAAAGGCTCAGTCTGAATCTATCAGGCTCGATTGTCAAGGACTTTAATCATGGAAATAAAGATAAAAAAAACTTGCTAAAAAAAAGCATAACAGTTACAAAAACAGGATCTATCATGGTCAATGATAATACACATAAGAGTACCTCCCCAGTTAGAAATAGCAGTCACGTGGATAAAGGAGGACTTATAAGGTACAAAAGCTTAGTATTTGATGAATTTGGCATTGCGGATCATAGCCGAAACCATGAGAGTAATAAACCCCCTGGTGAGTCCCATGACAGTGGCATAAAGAGATTAGAGAGAAATAAAAAAGAGTCTCAATCAGAACAAAGTAGTGAAGAAGAAGATGATGATATGGACTTACAGATCAAGTCATTCTGGAATAAACAAGATAATAAACACGCTTTGAATGACGATTTTGAATTTGATGTTGTTTTGGATAAGGAACCATCAAAAACGGAAAATAAAACTTATTCAACAAAAAACCAGAACTCAGAAATAGATGAGGATTATAAAAACTCAAAATCTTACAAAGCTATACTAGAAAACCCAGATCTATGGTCATTGTACGATGATGAGGTTGAAAGTGTGACAGTGCCAAAGGAACAAAACCATCTTGAAAGGGAGGAACCACATAGTGTGTTGTCTAAAGATGATAAAAGAAAATTGAATGAATTCAAGAGGCCATTTCAAGGGATATTTAGAACTGAAAATGACCGTAAAAATATAAGTACTGAATTTTTGAAACTAAATAATAAAGACTTTAACACTGACAACACAAGTACCGATCCTTACAAACTTCAGGACATAAACATCAAGGAACTAATAAAGGAGGATGAAGTACATGATGAGATGAGTTATGATAACGAAAAATATAACAATGAAAATTCAGATTCTCTAACGCTGAACCGATTAGACGAGATACTCAAAATTAATGATTATAATTGCACCAATATTCATTTAAACTTTTAGAATAGTATAGATTTTGCGATACATGTTTTTACTTCTTTTTTTTTTTTTTCCTCTTTTAATATAAGGTTTGATTATTTGAGACAATAATAAAATTAACTTCAAAGCATAATACATAAAAGATAAGTATTTTGTTTCTTTTTTTTATTTAAATTTATTTATTTTTATTTTTTTCTGTTTAAAAGTTTGATATTAGTACAATTCACTGTATCTGACTTTATTCTCCGGTAATGTGGTTGTTCGGGATGAATTGGAAAATATTAAACACAGTTATTTGTGTATGTGGTAGTAGTAGTAGTAATAATAATACTAATAATCAAAAAGAGAGACAAAGTTTATCAAAGAATATACTATAATGAAAGGGTGAAAATACAGTAATAACAATGAAGGATTATTAGCAATATGTACTATAAATAGCCCTTTTTGATTTGAATAGTAACATAATTTGCAGTTTTAATTGTTTAAATTATAATTACCACCAATTTTTCTCTCTTTCTCTCTCTCTTCTTCCTTCTTCTCTTACTTTTACACAATTTTTAATACTCTGACTTTATTCTTTTTTGGAAGTTAATCACCGACTTTTCGTTACTATAATGTTCCATAATATAAGCGAATCTATTACAGGTGAATATATATTTTTTTTTTCAAAGGTTTAAAAATAAAAAAATTAAGCGGCATTTTGTTACCTTTATTTTTTTACAAAACAAAAAAAAAATTTTGAATATTTATTTTTAAAAAAAAAAAGTTGCCGAAATTGATTGATAATGACTCTATGGAATAAAATGTATTTTTAAAATTTGTCGTAACAATATAAAAAGCTATTGAGAGTCGTATAACATATACAAATGTATAAATTGTTGCTAGATATATATAAACTGTAAATAACAACAATTGTAACTTTCATATACTAAGACAATAAACTAAAAAAGTTTAAACAGGAAACCAAATAATAATAATAAAAAAACAAAGAAGAAAAAAAAATGTTAAGAACACAATTCAATAAACAAGTGCTGCTATCTTTTAAAAGATGTAAAAGCAGGCAAGTTGCACCTAAACTGTCACTAAAGGACATAAACCCATATGTAATTGAAGCAAAGTATGCTGTGAGAGGAACAATTCCAACAAAGGCTGAGGAATTAAAGATTAAATTGCAAGAGAAACCTGACTCTGTGCCATTTGATAAGATCATCTTTTCTAACATTGGAAACCCACAACAGTTAGGCCAGAGACCAATAACTTTCTACAGAAGAGTTTTGTCTTTATTACAGGACCCATCCTTAATAAGCGCTTTGAAAAACGACAACTGTCCTGAATATATTAAAAAAAGCTACCCTAGTGATGTTTTAGCCAGAGCAGAAAGAATGTTGTCTGACATAGGATCATCCGTGGGAGCTTACTCCTCATCACAAGGTATCAAGGGGTTCAGAGACACAGTTGCTGAGTTCATAACTAAAAGAGACGGTTTCAAGGCTGATCCTAATGACATCTATCTAACTGGAGGTGCCTCTTCAGCTGTGAACTATGTGTTACAAATTCTATGTAACGGCCCTAAAACTGGTGTTTTGATTCCTATTCCCCAATACCCATTATACACAGCCACATTGGCATTGAACAACTCACATGCTGTCCCTTACTACCTAAAGGAAAAGGAAGGGTGGTCTCTAGATTGTCAGGAGTTGCAAGAATCTATAGATAAGAAAAAGAAGGAAGGAGTTGAGGTCAACTGTTTAGTAGTCATCAATCCGGGAAACCCAACGGGTGCTATTTTGAGCAAGGAAAAGATGGTTGAAATCATTGATGTAGCCAAAAACAACGGTTTGGTTTTGATCTCTGATGAAGTATACCAAGAAAACATATACCACGGTGAGTTTATCTCCATGAGAAAGGTTTTGAAAGAACTGCAAGGGGAACACCCATCACTCTATGAAAATGTGCAACTTGTCTCCTTGCACTCAACCTCCAAGGGTGTCTCTGGAGAATGTGGACAAAGAGGTGGATATATGGAAATTCTAGGGTTCAGTGATGAACTAAGAGCCATTTTCACAAAGTTGTGTTCAATCTCCTTATGTTCTGTGGTAACTGGACAAGCATTAGTTGATCTAATGTGTAAGCCACCAGCCATGGGTGAACCATCATTTGCACTAGACCATAAGGAGAGAGTTGATATTTTCAATTCCTTAAAGGAAAGATCATTAAAACTCTGGGAGACTTTCAACAAGCTTGAGGGAATTGAGTGTCAAAAACCTGAAGGTGCAATGTACTTATTCCCAAGAATATTGTTATCAAAGAAAGTCCTTGAAGTGGCCAAGGAAAGGGGATTGCAACCTGATGAGTTTTATTGTTTGGAACTATTACAAAGCACAGGTATTTGTACAGTACCAGGATCAGGATTTGGACAATACCCAGGAACTTGGCACTTGAGAACTACTTTCTTACCAGCAGGCACTGAATGGATTGCACAATGGGAAAAGTTCCACAAGGAATTCATGGCCAAGTATAAATAAAATGAGTAGATTATATAGACAATCCTATAAGATTTTTTTCTTCTATAAAAAAGAAAAGTAAAAATAGAAAAAAAAGAGTAAATGTTTTTAGTATAAAGAATTCCTATATAAAACGTGACGTTTTTATGGGATTATGCCAAAGGAAAGTTGTAATATTTATATACATATATATACTGATGCAGGCTGAGAATAAAGTTGTAGAATTGTTTAGTGTTATGCTTTTTCTAATTTTTATTTTGTTCTTAATTATTTGTTATTTGTTATTGTTCAATAAAGACATTTTTCCAGTTTCCATATTTGTTCATTTTCAACGATCTGATATTTTCCAATTCATTGAACTCAACGGCATTACCAAAGAGTAGCCTTCTAGGGATCCCCATGGCGGCACTGGTGTATTCGTTGTTCCTTTTATAGATGTCTTGCATAATTTCATTCAGAGACATATCTTTATAAGACTTGTGCAGGAGTTTGTTTGAATTGTGCATACTGGCTCGAGTGTAAACCAAACCAAACTTTGTTTTTAAATTTGAACCGGTGGTGTTCAATATGTTGTAAAGTAGATCGGAATCTAAAGTGTAAGAAATAAAAGACACAGGTGTGGTTGCAGCATAGTTTCTAATCCAACTTAGTAATGCTTCAGAAACTTGTTTTTCCTCATCGTCATCTTCTTTCTCTACTTCATGTTCTAATTCCTGTTCCTGTGTGTTTTCACTGTATGAATTAGATATATGATTAATAGGTTGAATCCATTTAAATCGGGATGCTTCATCTCTTAGGATCAATATTTTTAACTTTTCTTGAGAATTTATTTCTAAAAGATCAATTTGAATTCTTTCCCAGTTATGTAAGAATTCTTTGTTCTTGTTTTTATTTTTGCTATTACTATTACTATTATTACTATCACTTACAATTCCACCTTCTTCTTCATCATCTTCATCTTCACTGTCAGAATAATGTTTTGATTTACAGATATTACACATATTCAATGATTGTTCAATGACTTTTCTAGTGACGTTGCAGTATTTATTCAATAGTTGTCTATAGAGAGGTTCCTTTTTCAAGTGATTATTAATCAAATGGATATGCAAGACCGTTTCCGTTAGTAACAAAGGGGGTATAACTTCCTTGAAGGATTTGATGTGAAAGACCACAATTTTTTTATTTTTGGAATCAAAGTACCTTTTATAATTATCATTCAATGCTGTGAACTTAACCATTCTGTTCTTCCTAGTGGTGAAATCATTGATCAACAAGTTCTCTAAAGTCAATTCATTGTAGTATATGAGATTATACTCAAACTGAGTTAAATTTTTACCCCTTGGATTATTATTTTTGTTATTGTTGAGGTTGTTTATATAGTTGAAGAAGTAGTTGTTTAGAGCTTTGATGATATAATCTACATCTAATAACATGATATGATCATTGATGTTGTTATTGTTTATAGCCCTGAAGATCTTTAATCTTTCAGTGATTATATCCTTCATCTCCTCATCATTATTAATTAATGAGTCATTTAAAAACTTGTAATCTTTAAATAATAACTTTAACAACTTATTGATATTAGTTAAATGTCTAGGTATTTTCAGTTTTTTAATTCTACTTCTATGGAATATATGAGAAGTATCTATATTTTTTTTTCTACTATCATCAAGTGTACTATGATCATTACTATTATTATTATTATTGTTATTATTATTAATATATGTACTGCTAGGTAATAAACTAATATCGTGATCATTCAATATAGTATCATCATATGTACTGATATTAGTAGTATTAATACTACTACTATCATTATTATATTGAGATGAAGTTATCATCATCTTTCTTTCTTTCCTTTATATATATGTATATTTATAATTATTATACTAATATGAATCTTGGTGTATGCTTTCTTTATTACAATAATAATAATAAATATCAGTGTCTAATTAATTGAAATATTATTAATAATTTTAAAGAACATCATGTGAGTGTGTGTGTATATATATCTACATAATGTATATATAATTTGTATATATATCAGTTTAGATTAGATGAGATTTTTAACTGTTACCCATAATGAATAATGTGTTTGTATGTTTTTTTCTTTACTTATAATGAAGTACATCTTACATGTATTATACAGTAACTATTAATAATAATAGTATTAGTATTAGTAGTGTGACCTGTACTATATTATATTATTACTATATTATATTATACATACATTTGTTTCTTTTTATTATTATGTATGTATATATTATTTATTAAGTGAAGTAAAGATATTACACGTGATATGTTGTAAGTACATTAATTATAAACAACGTGACTATGATTCTCTCTCTTTTCTTTTCTTCTTATTATATATATACATACATATTTAAAAAAATAAAAGTAAAGGTGTTTTTATCGGTTAAATCATTCCCTAAAAAAAAAAATACTCTATATATAGTAGGAGTATTATATAGTAGTATTAAAGGAGTTTTATAACATTATTTTTTTATTATTATTACTAGTATATAAATTTAGTAAGAAAGAAACATATAAAAAATTTTTTTTATTATTATTACTAATAATAATAATACTATATAAAATATTAGTATTATGAAATGAGGGTTGTAAAATTATTGTTATTATTATTATTATTATAAGTATGAAAAAATTTTCTTTATATTTCTTTCTTTTTTTTTGATTTATAAGTATAAATACACACACATACATATAAATACATAACATTCTCTCTCTTATATATATATATATAAAGTAAGTAAGTGAATGATATATTTTAATTATTTTTTATCAACAAAGTTCAAATTTAAATCAATAATATTTCTGTTGAATTTTAATTACTTTTAATTACTAATAGTAAAAATACTAATAATATAATCAAAGAACAATAGATAAGAGAAATTAAAATAGATAAAAAAAACCAATTGAACAGAGTACTTATAATATATCCACCCTTTTTTCTTTTTATAATAATAATAACAAATTTCAATAAATTGAATATATAACAAAAAAAAAAGAGTATTATCATTATTACATAAATTCAACATAAAATTAAATAAATAAAATTAAAATTAAAATTAAAAAGAAAATGTCTGCTGCTAACACTTGTAAAAACAGAAACTGTGATATCTTACTATGGAAGAACCCTGTTGAATCAGGTAAGATCTTAGGTGGTGCTTTATTGTTCATTGTCATTTTGAAAAACTTAAAGTTCACTCATATCATATCTTTAATATACAAGGTTTCCTTTGTTTTTGCTATTTTAAACATTTTATCAGATAAGATTGTTAAGTACCAAGTCATCACCAAGTATGTTCAACCTTCCAAGTGTCCTAATATTGTAGGATTTGTCAAGCCTAGAATCGATAACTTTTTGATCAAGCTTCCTGGCTACCAAAAACAATTCAGAACTTTCTTATTTGCTGAAAACCCTTACTACTCCATCAAGATTGTTTCTATCTTGTTTGTTGCCTCTAAGCTATTAAACTTATTCTCTTTCACCACCATCTTATTGCTAATTGCTTTGGGTGCCTTCTCTTTGCCTTTAGCCTACCACAAGAACAGAACTGTAATTGATGCCAATATCTCCAAAGTTTCAAAATTAGTCAATGAAAAGGTTGATCAATCCCCATTGAAACCATACTTGGCCAAATTCAGCAAATCTTACTCTTCTTCTGCTTCTTCCACTACTACTTCTAGTGCTTCTGCTTCCCATCCTAAGAAGACAGACATTGACTCTAAAGTTGAAGAAGTTAAGTCCTTTGCCGCTGATGCCGCTAGCAATGTTGAATCTGCTGCTAAAACTTCAGCTCAAGATATCAATGCCAAAATCGACACTGCCACCTCTACTGCTTTAGACAACTAAAACATATCTTCTTCCTCTTATTATTATTGAATATTTAATAATATTAAAGAAATAAGTAAACATAAAAATAAATATATATTTAAAATCTTTTTTTTATTATTTATCACCCTTTAATATTATAACTAGAATTATAATTTTTTTTTTTCCATGAAATAATTTTTCTCTCTCTTCTGCTAACCTCCCTTCTTTTTTTCAATACATTCATTCACTCTTAATATACATACATACTAGTAGTGTAAATATATATCACAATAATAGTAATAATATTAATAATAAAATATAGTAATATATTAATAGAGTAATGTTAGATATAACAATTCATTAAAACATTACTTATTACTTTTATACTCCTTTTTTTAATAAGTATATGTTTAACATAAAAGACATTTTTACTAAGTACTGTTCCCTCACCCTCCACCAAAAAAGAGAGGAAAAAAAGATTAAAAAATGAAAAAAAAGAAAGAAATCAATGATCTCGTGACTACCATTACACACTAAATATCCATGATTTTTTTTAAAACTATTGAAGAGAAATAAATAAATTCCTAGTTAGCTAATTATTATTACTATTTTTTTTAATAATATAATTTAATAATATAATAAATAGATGATTATATATTGATATAGAAAAAAATTAAGATCAAAGAGATATATACAAGAAGAAGGGAGACCCCTTTTTGAATCATTAACTATCTTTGTTAAAATGTTGTAAGAAAATTTAACTATAAGCAATGCACTCTTGTTAATTTTATTTTAATTATTTATTTTTGGAAAAAATTAATAACCTTTAGAACTTTCTAGGAACTCTCTTTGGTTGGCAAATACATTGTCTTGTAAGTCATTGTTGCTCAATTTCAACATATCCTCACTCCACAATCTTTCTCCCTCACCGCTTTCAAACAAATCCTTTGTGGCTATGTTTGCATAGTCTGGTAATCTCGGAATGTTCAGTTCAGTGAACACATCATCAATAGCATTCAACAAAACATCACAATGCTCAAAGGAATGGCCAGGTGTTGGGGTGATTCTTAATCTTTCAGTTCCTTTTGCTACTGTTGGAAAGTTGATTGCCTGTACATAGATCTTGTGTTTTTCTAACAACATATCACTGGCCCTCTTGGCTATCAAGGCATCTCCTATAAAGACAGGAATGATGTGAGATGGATTCTTCAACATTGGAATCTTCAACTCCTTGGCTAGTTTGGTTTTCAAGTAATTAGTGATTTTTTGTTGTTGAGTTCTTAGAGTGATGTTTCTTTTTGTCAATACTATAGCCTCCTCTGCTGCAGACATGACTGCAGGTGGTAGAGTAGTTGTGAAAATGAATCCAGATCCAAATGATCTGATGTAATCAGTCATAACCTTGGACCCTACGACATAACCCCCGACAGATCCAAAGGACTTTCCTAATGTTCCTGTAATCAAATCTATCTCCTCCATGGTGGACTTGAACTCTGGGTCTCTAACCAACCCATTCTTCAAGTGCTCTTCAAAGTCTATATGCTCAGCTACACCTGCACCGTGTGGTCCGTATAGACCCATGGCGTGAACTTCATCTAAAAAGGTTAAAGCTCCATATTTCTTAGCTAACTTGACAATCTTCTTGATTGGTGATACACTACCGCACATTGAGTAAACGGACTCAAATAAGATCATTTTAGGTTGATCTAGGGGAGTTTCCTTCAACAATCTTTCCAAATCCTCCATGTCATTGTGCTTGAAAATCTTCTTTTCACATCTGGAGTTTTTAATTCCCACAATCATAGAAGCATGGTTCAATTCATCTGAAAACAAAACTAAGTTTGGATACTTCTTTCCCAAAGTGGAAATAACAGTGTCATTGGCAACGAAACATGATGAAAAGACTAATGCCCCCTCATGCTTATGCAATTTAGCAAGCTCATTTTCCAAGTACATACAGTGCATGTTGTGGCCTGCGATGTTTCTAGTACCACCTGATCCAACACCATAGACCTCCATGGTTTCCTGGGCTTTCTTGATCACCTTTGGATGTTTGGACAGGGAGAGGTAATCATTGGAACACCAAACTGTGACTTTGTCACCGGTCTTGTCCTGATGGGCTAATGGAAACTCCTTGGCAATTCTGTTGATGTTGTTGAAGTATCTGTAGGAGTTTTCAGCTCTCTTTCTTTTCAACTCATTGTCCATGAAATTTTCATACTGGAACTTTACAGGTTCACTGCTGGTGCTGGTGGCACTCTCCAAATTGATGGCTTCTTTCTTCTTGGTAGAAACAGAAGATGCTCCTCTGACAGGACATGAAGTGGTGAAGTTTCTGGTAACTTTCTTGAAAACAGGACATTTGTTGTAGTTCTCTGAAAAGACTTGCTTGTTTTGCACTATCTTAGTGCTGTTCTTAATAATAAACGGGCATTGTTTAATACCTGATTTAACTATAGTTTCCATTGTGAATTAAGAGAAAAAAACTTATTTAAAAAAAAAAAAATTTTTTATATCTTATATGAGTGTTTGTCAAATCTGGTTTTAACACTATTTTTTTTCTTTGTTAATTGTTTAATCTTTTATTGATAATATTTATATTAAGAATAAAGTAAATTTAAAGACTTTGTTTAGATTGAATCTAAATATTCCAGTGTAATATTGTAAAATAGTAGTTTTTTTTCTATGTTTAACGTAAATAACAGTTGCAACCAAAATAAACAAAAAATAATATGTAAAAAAAAAATTTATTTCTTAAATTAATTATTGAAAGAAAGAAAAAAAAAAAAAAAAAAAT
>JAJMDK010000177.1:0-11114 GCA_030573515.1 Hanseniaspora jakobsenii
CTAATAGTTGGAACCCGTTGGCACAGTATATGGTTTCACCTCTGCTTGGAATGGTGATACATCTGTTTTCCAAAAGAGACAATAACACTGATAATACCTCTGTTGGGGCTTTGTTAATATCTTCAACGATAACCCACTTTCCTTCCTTTATAGCAGTGGTTAAAACACCATTTTTCCATTCAAATGTTCCAGGTTTAGAACCGGATGTGTAGGTACCTAATAGTAATTTAGCGTCTGTCTGTTCACCAAGGTGAATTGAAATGATTGATTTATCAGTTGAAAGTCTTTTGTGTAATGATTGAATGATGTGAGTTTTACCGACCCCTGATGGACCGGTAACTAATGTTGGTTTATTGGAGTTAATATTGCTAATGATTTGTTGTAATTGTGGGGCTAACATATCACTGCTGGCAATCAAATTACTGTCGGTCTGTTTACTACTCTCAAATGTATTGTCAAGATCAATGTTTATGACAAATTTTCCATAGATCATTTTAACGTTTTTAGATAATAGCTCAGAAGGAAATTCAATAAGATCCTTGTCCATATCGACATCTAAATTCATGAATTCATCTGTCAGTTTGAAAATCCAAGAGATTCTGTTTCCTTCATTAAGGTCAAGGAACTCAAAATTGTAATTTTCAATGTTGTCACAAGTTCCTATGAATTCAGAGTTTAATTTTTTTAAGGCTTGGTTTTCTAATGATTCAGAGCTGTCAACAATATAAGAAGATATTTTGGTGGATAAAAGCTTTGCAACGGGAGTGTATTGCTCTTCTGTGTAAATCTTTCTCATTGAATCCAATTTGATATAATTTAAAAACTTCAATTTGTCAAATTTGATTAATCTGTAAAAGGCCAACAACAGCTTTTCTACTACTTGTGGTGACTTATTTGAAAGAATTACAGCTTCAAGGATGTGTTGGTTTGTGTTAACAAAGTATTCAACCAATGAGGAGATGTCTCTGTTAAAGTCAATAATCAGGGCTAATGCGCTTAGAATAATGGCAATGTCATCAAAGTTACCAATGTTTTTCTTATTGATCCAATGGGAAACCATAGGTAAAGTCAGTTCCTTGAAAACAAAGTTATATTCCATAGGAGAGTTTAATGAATGCTGCATAATATTATTGATGTATTCGTTGACATTAGATTCATATTGGATTTCTTGAATGTTTGTGTATCTGTTTTTATAAACTTTGGATTGTTTTAAATGATTGAATCTTTTTTTGAAAAGTAATGTATCCAATTTGACATTATCTTCTTTGGTGGAGCTATTACTGTTAATAGCAAGGTCAGATAGTCTTTGATTTGTATTTTCCAAGGACATGATGGTTTTCTTGTAAATTATTTAAAAAAAAAGAAGAAAGGAAGGGTATATCTATATGTAGTTGCTTCTTAATTAAATATCTATTCAAAAGAAAAGAAAAAAAAAGTAAATTGTAACTTTATGTGATTAGTGATATTGATTTGAATAAGGAACCCAGTTGTAATAAAAATGTCTCTATGTGTATGGATTTATTATTGTAGATGTTGTTCTTTTATCACTTCCTACTTTTTTTTATATAAAATATCTTGTTGATGGTGCCTAAATATATTTGTAATTTTCTTTTTATTATTAAAATTTATCTAATAATGATTCTTTTGATATGCTTATGTTTATGTTATAGTAGCAATGTATTTCAACATCCTGTGATTAAGTCTTTGAATAGAGAACATCAAAGATCCTATAATAGGAATAGAGTGTAAATTAACATATGTTAAGAATTGATAAAATCTAAAATCTATCAATATCTCTAGTGTTTTTTTTTTTTTAAACATGAACTAGTGTTAATTTACATTTTTTTACTTAGTAATCTTAATTTTCTTTTTTTTTTATTTTTTTTTTCACTTATAACTAAGATACTTTATTACTATTTTAGATTGTTCTTCTCTTTTAGGAAATACACGATACACACACACATGTTAAAGAGTAAATCTGTAAATTATAAATAAATTTCCCAAAAAATATTTCTTTCTTTTTTTTTTTTTTTAATCTCCATCTTTAAAAAGAATTCCCCCATTTAGAAATCTTTCTTAATCAAAATAATAATAACAATAAAAATAATAAATAATAAAAAAAGAAAAAAAAAACGTGATATTTGAAATTTATACCAAATTAAATACTTGATAAGGTATATCATTACAAATATAAATAAATAATCAATTTCCTAATTTGGCAACTACTGTTTTAATTTTTTTTTAAAAAAGAGAAAAAAAAACAACTAGTTTAGAAACTTGTTATTGAACATGTGACTGTCTCTGTATTAATCCAGTACTGTTATATTTAACAAATACAGACACAGAAATACAAGTCGGGTAACTAATTTTATTTTTTATACTTTTATTATTTTTTAAACCTCTGACACTTATTTTAGAATAATTTGGTGTTTTTTTTTTTTCTATTTTTTTATTGTTAACCCTAAAAAAAAATTTTGTAATTATTTGTTTAATAATTTTTATTTTTTTTTTTCTATTAAATCTAAACTTTAAGTAACAGCTCTTACAATAAATTTATATCAAGAAAATTTTGAACTTATTTCTGCGATGTCATATCATCAACTACAAAAACATTTAAATCTGTTGATATCTAATTCAATGTAGTAGCTTTCAAAACTATAATTAAAAAGAAAAATTATAAAATAACCAGATAATTTTAAAGATATAAACATAAATAAACTCACATTATTTTGTTATAGTTACATTTTTTCATATAAAAAAAATCTATATATATATATAAATACATATAAGATGATTACAAGTCCCACAATTAATGATTTAAAGGTTAAGGATAAAGATGATAGCAAGAAACATAACAAATCTGAGGAACTGAATAAAAACGGCAGTAATGTAAGTAATAATGCAACCAGGCAGTCACTAATGTCTATGTTAACAAAACCTATAATTAGTAAAAGTAACAACCTAACACCAAATACAAGTGATAGCTCAAGCACTGATCTTGATCCTAGACTTAAGCCATTACCTTGCAATGTCTCAAGAGGTGCTACATTTACTGAAAGATACAAATTTATTAATCAAATATTTAATGAAGCTAAGTTGTTCTACCCTAAGGTGTTGACTAGTAGTAAAGCAGCAGAGAGATTGAGAATAAAGTCTATGGAGTTGGAACTAGGAATTTGCAAAAAATCAAGCAACAGCTCTATATACAAACATTTCATAGCAAGACTTATAAAGGATATTAGAAAGGACCATGGTATAAAGCCCAAGGTTGTTGTGGATAACAAGTATCACGATAAGGAGAATGTGTATGAACTGTTGAAAAGAAAAATCCCCAGTGTAAACAACTTGAAAAATTACGGATTTGAAGTGCAATCTAGAGATGAATTAGATATGCTAAAGAATGAAAACAATGCTATTAAACAGCAATGTCTTGATGATAATAAACCCCTTAAGGTGGTTTGTGAGCGTTGCGGAGTTGATTACTTGCCTTCGGAGTTTAACAAAGATGGGGTTGTGTGCAAATTCCATACATTAAGACCCTTTTACAATAAAGGTGTTTTAGAATATCCATGTTGTGGAAAGAAAAACGATGGGGAAGATATAGAACAATGTGAAAGCAACAGTTTCCATGTTTTCAGACCTAAGGAAACTATAGAAAGACTAAGGATATCTGACTATCAAGTTCAAAGTCCTGAGTTGCCAGATGGAGATAAAAACATTTTAGCCTTGGATTGTGAAATGGGATATACAACTAGAGGATATGAAATGATAAGACTAACCATAGTTGACTTTTTCACTGAAAGGACAGTTTACGATAAGATCATCAAACCTATTGGAGATGTTATAGATCTAAACACTAAATTTTCAGGAGTTTCTGCAATTCCAGAGGATGCTCCAAGCTTTGAAGAGGCAAGAAGAGAATACTTGACCAAAAATTTAATAAACAAAAACACAATCATTTTAGGACACGGATTAGAGAATGATTTGCAAGTAATGAGATTAATTCATGAAAGTATTATAGACACATGTTACATATGCGTTAAAAAGATTGGCAAAAAGAGACCTTTAAAGAAATTAACCTTCCATTTCCTAGGTAAGATTATTCAAGTTGGTGAGCATGACAGTGCTGAAGATGCTATTTGCGCACTACAAATCATCAAAAAGGAATACATGGAAGAGAAAATAGAATTGAATTGGAGTGCTTTGTAACGATATTCATTCCTGCAAAAGGGAATTTTTATTTTTGTCTGCTTTCTCTTTATAAATACTGGCTTAATTATTTATCATTATTATTATTATATATATACTTCTTATTAAACTTTTAACAATATTGTTAACATAATTTTTCTTTATACTTATAGACTACTTTGTTTTTAAATCACTAACTAAATTAAACCCCCTCAAGAAGAATGTTTTGTATTTTTTCAATATGACTTATTGTAATGTTCAAATGCTTGCATACATTTCGATAAACATATTAAACGTTAAGCACTCTATTCGGTTCATGTCTTTATTAACAGCGTTTATTAGATACTTATTTTTGTATTTTAATCTCTCATACCAAACTTGATATCAACAAAAATATGAGTTTTTTTTGTTTTAATTGCAACAGTTGAGTGAGAATATAAGAAATAAAACTATGAGTCTCTACAACTGCAGTGTTCTAATTTGAAGACAGTGTTGTTTACCGATATAGATTGTAGTAGCTTTCCGTTTTATATGTTTTACGTAATATCTCCGTGATTTTGTTTCTTAACCCAAAATGAAAAAAAAAAATTGTCCGTTATAATTATTATGTGACAATGGTAGTAGAAAAAAAAAAAAGATATTACTAATTTTACATGGACGATTTTTATATTATTTTTTTTTATTATTAATGATGTTTTTTTTATTATTTTTAAACTATTAGGTAAGATATTAATAATAACAAAAAGCTCAATTTTATAATAAGAATTATCTTTTTTTAAATTATTAGTACGTTATATATACCTAAGGGAATATTTTAATCAAACATTATAATAGATATTGTAATATTTGAAAAATATAAACTTCTAATTCAAATTCATTAAGTTAATCCAACATTTTTGAACTATTTGAAAATTTAAAAAATTCATAGTTTTTTTTTTGATGTTTTACGAATCCTTGAAATAACCATCAACCCCCCTCCCCAATTTCCTCTTATATTCAATTAGTTCACAATAATCCATCTTATTACTAAAAAGTATAAACACCAAAACAAGAGAGAGAAAACAACTAAGACTACTGTAATGTCCAACAACAACCTTAATAATTTCATTTTTAATAGCTCATTTAATGGCACAGATAATACCAATGATAACAGCAATAATGGTCCATCAAACCCAGGAGTCACGAGGTTTTTCTCTCCAGAAATTATAAATTATCTTCCACCACATAAGATGTATAAAATTCAAATAGGGGATGAGCTTTTCTTGTTATCCGGAGCTAGTTTATCAAGTGATGGGCCCAACTCTTATTTCTTAGATTACTTCCAGCAAATTGAAAATCAAGATAACCAAAGCAATAATATACAGATCAACAACTTTAATCAAGAAAGCATAAGCAATCATACATATATCAACGACAACGGAAATATCAATGTTGATGTTCAGGAAAAGATTCTGTTTGTGGACAGAGACCCAAAAGTATTTCGATACATCTATAATCATCTGCAAGGCTACTATATAGATGTCCCTGATGAAGTGATCTTTACAAAATTATTTACAGATGCCATGTATTACAGACTTCCAAGACTGAGAAAGGAACTCAAGAATCTGGATTATTATTATACTAATGTCGGTGGGAAGTTTTTCAAAATGAACAAAAGTTTGTTTAAAGACCCAGGAAATGACAAAAACTACTTTCAAATGACCACAAATATGATCCATCAGGACATTGAGGACTTTTTCTTAAAAGAATCCCATATGAATGTTTTAAGACCCCCACCACAAACTTGGAACTACTGTGGTAGAGATCCTGGTCTTTTGAGCAAGATTTTGATTCTTCTGAATGGAGGAATCTTCAGAGGAGATTATGAAGAAAGACATAATTTATTAAATGAGTGTAAGTTTTACAGGTTGATGAAACTGGAACAACAGCTTATAGCACACAGATTTTTGAAAAATCCCTTCAAAAAGGCTGAGGAACTTTATATGAACATTCTAGACTTGAGAGTCAGTCCCCAAAATATTGCTATAAGAGACATTGGCATTCCCTCTCACAATTCAAACAGCAACCAAAACAATTCACTCATAAAAAATTATTCAGATTATAGGGATGAATCAATAATACCATACAAAAGAAGAAAAACAGAAATGAACAGTAAACTCCAAGAAATTACAGTAGACGATATTGAAAACAATAATAATGGCCAGAAACAAGAACCTGTGAGGACCGCAGCGGAATCATCAGCAAGTGGCTCAGCTGCTAGTTGTAAGTCCTTTTCAGAAAGCACAGAAAACTATAAAACACCCCAATGTTCATTATTTAAAGTTATTTCATATTCGAGACCATTTTTAGATGCTTGGAAATATCCTTTGATTTTCCAAATTGGAAACGCAATAACGGAAGAAGATAAAAAACTAAGTGTTGATCACTGTTTTGTCAACACTGTTAAACCCAGCTACGAAAATGGTGTGGCTGTAACAAAACAGCATTCATCTGCATTTTTAGCAGACCCGGATTGTTTGGTGGACTACGGTTGTTTGATATTTGATGATAAAAACTGCTGCTGTTATATAATGTTTGAAGGTGTCATTGCTGTGAAACTTTATCGAATTTTGAAAGTTATTATGGACGAAAGTGTAATCAAAAGCAAATATTTCATAGACCATAATCCTACCAATCCCGGTTTGATTGGAACAATAATGCTTCCGTGTTGCATCAAGTTTAGCTCTGTCACCATTGACAGCAAGCCTATACGTAGTCTATGCATGCTTTTAAAAAGCAAAGATTTTCTCAAAAACTTGGAGACTACTTCTGTGAAGAGTGTCATAACAAATAACGTCATAAATGGATATAAAATTCCCCTTTGTGACAGATCAGTATGGAGATTAGGATTGAACAGTATATCCTCTAGCGAAATGTCTGATCAAAAGAATTCAGATGTTGTTCTAATTGCTGCCAAACTGAAGTTTGGTAGTATGAAAGAATATAACAACAACCTGTGATCCTAAGTTTTATATATGTATATATTTGCTATATAAAAAATTGGCATACGAACGACTGTACTTTTTGAAAATAAGAGAGTAAAAACCAAAAGACAATGATAGTGTTATATAGATTCAATAGTGTAAATGTTCTTTCGCACCTCTCGTGTAAATTGTATGTGAAAACTATGAGATATAATCAAACTTTTGTAAGATCCAGATACTTCAGAAAAAGATAAAAGCTACAATATGATTTTATTGAAATTAAAAGACTTCATTATAATGCTAAATAACGTAAAAAAATAGTAGTTGCTTTATGGTTTTATTAGGGTGATAATTTTCACCTAAAGTATATATTTTATCATGTGTTTAAAATTACCTTTATTTCTTTTTTTTTTATCTTTTAAAAGCCTCATTTCTAGTCTTTAGATTAGGGCTTTTTACAACTTGATAAAAATCTTAACATCTCCATGGAAATGAACATTTTTTCACGTGACGTGGTCGTGACTACTGTCATTTCAAAAGAAAAAAGCAAAATGTTTAAACCAAAGAAATTAGGCAAGAGAAAATTAGATTTGTTGCTTTTTATGATAACTATCATTAGATATTGGATTGTTCTTATAAGTTATCATGGTTGCTAATAATACGATATATGCAACAGTAATAGCTTCTTGAGTGATATAAGTCTTAAGCAAGGTTTTTTAAACGTCATACAACCTAGTGACGATTATCATAATTAGTTAGAACTAAAATCTGTTTGAATAGAAGAAAAGGTGTCAACAAACTATAATGTTTGATAAACTTCCCGATGAGGTAAACAGTATAATATGGAGGCATATAGCACAAAGGGATAGGCTTGAATTAGTTTTGTTAAATAAAGCAGTTAATCTCTCCCTGACTTATTTCTTATATAAAAACCTATTCTTAAACGATGTAAGAATAATTACACATTTTGAAAATGACTACAGTGAGAGTTTCAGCGAGTATACGTACCTGAGTTATGATGACAAAAATGTGACAAAGGCCTTTTCAGATACCTATTCATCCTTTAAAAGGCTTGTTGAAACATTGAATAAACGACCTGTGTACCTTTCATATATAGAGAACATACATAACAGTTGGCATGGGGACCTTGATTTGAAGTTGCAACTTTTGAACATGCTTCTGTATGGTGTTGTTGCTGGCACTGAAACATACAAAGGATGCAATCTAAGGTCTTTTGATAATAACCTGAACATACAAATTTTTGATAAAATGATGAATTTCATGATCGATGGTAACGATTGTTTTACAACGCAAAATTCTCGTACTAATTCGATTGCTTTAAGCACCCTTGATGTTCCCTATATAACAAGGCATCCATTTGTTGATGGGGTAAACGTTGATTTCGACAAATATTTTTATAAACTAAACAGAGTATTTTCAAGCTTGGGCAAAAACAAATGCTTTAGTAATATAACTTCGTTGACCATACATGTTAACCCTTTAATGTTTAAATGTTTTTCAAAGCATTCTCAAATTTGTGTCAGAACAAATAGGTTAAAGTTGAAGTACTTATGTTTAAATATCCGAAAACAAGAATATTACAACAATGTAGAAGAATATCTACATTCTAACGGAGAACAGCTTAACAAATGGGAAGATATACTAGATTTGGATTACTTAAAAGAGATTGAACTTGTATCATGGCTAAAGGAACCTGAGGTGAAATATTTCAAAGAGTTTGCGTTAAAGCAATTACTAGAATCGACTAGTACCACCCTAACATCTTTAAAACTATACAGTTTTCCCTATAATAGGGAATTTGCAACTTTGATATTGAACAAGCTGCCAAAGATTGAAACACTCAGATTGGATTTTCTGGATTTGCCCACTGACCTTACTCGGATATTTTTAAGCAAGCATGAATCACCTAAAAAATACGAAAGTTTAAAAAATCTTCATACGCTATCTATAGAACTTCCATCAATGTCCTTTAAAGAGCCTGATTTTTTAATCTCATTATTAAGAGAGTCTAGTAGCTATGAGCAAATTCGAAGCAAACTTCCATGTTTTTGCGAAGAATGCAAAATTACTCTTGAAACAATACTTGTTGATAAGATATTTAAAAAAGAGACAACGTTAGGATTTGATAAAGAAAAGGGAACTTTAAGAAACTATAGTGCAATATTTTTGCTATTCAAGGAGTTTATGCACATTATGCCGTATAAGACCAAATTTGAAAAATTGTATGCACAGTACGGTATCTTAAACAAAGAAGAGCTTTTGGTGTACATCAATTCCTTATATGAATGCAACTTAACTTATGACGACTTGCAAAGAGTTTATAATCTGATTGTTCATTATTACAAACGATCTCTTTTGTTTTTCAAAGTAAACTTCAAAAGCTTGAAGTTCTTGTACTTTAACGACTTTCCAGTTCTTATTCCCTCCGGCGAATCTATGTTTCAACCTTGTTTTACTCTAGACAGTTTGAACTGATGTATTCAGACTAATTTTTAGATCTTTTCGGATGTCTCTTCTTTTTTCTTGCATTTATTATTATAACTTCTAAACAAGTATTATTTTCTTTATCATATGTATATAGTCTTTTTTCCTATTTTTATATTTATTTTGTTTTTTTAATTAAAATATATAGAAAGTGTATATAGATAGATATATTAAATGTGGATATTGTTATTTTTGTTTTTAATAGAAGGCAAGCTTGAAATTTAGTAGTATACACAAAGTTAAGGCAAGCTGTAGATTGATAACATTGTCTTTAGAACTCAAAGATTGATAACAACAATAATAAACATAACTCCTAGTTAATCAATCTTTTGGTAGTTCTAGTTTGTCTATCCTTAGGATCGTATCCGGTATCTGTCTTTGTAGTACCAGATTGGTAATTTATATCACTTGTAATCACATAGGACCATCCAGGTGTCAAAGTAGTTTTCACTTTTAATTCACTTCCAGGTCTCTTTGTAGAATAATAAGTGACAGCACTGGTAGGGAATTTTCTGGTCCAGGAGGCAGTAGGGTTAGAAACTGTGGTGCCAGGTTGTGTTTGCATAGGAGCATATTTGGAAACACCGCTTTGTTTTGGGTACGGGATGGAGAATGAAGCTGAGTCGATTACAGCCACAGATGTTGTACCTGTGTTAATGGAATATTGTGCAGAAGGGGCAGATGTCACTTGCCCGGCTGATGTTGGAACCAAAGTACCAGTTAAACCGTTTAATGTGAATCTATCAGAGTAGTGGATGGTGTATCCAAAAGACCCAGTAGCAAAGACTTGGATAAAGAACACACCACTCTTTGCTACATCTGCATCTATATTGACATTGTACTTGTAGATCAGACCTTCAACGGTCAACTCTTCAGGTGTAACCTTTGTGGCTAAAGTGGCTACACTTTCAATTTTAGAGTTCGGACCTGAACATAGAGATATGATATAATACTTTACATCTGAAGATAAGTCAGGAAAGTTTTGGTTATCGATCCAACCAACAGTGATGGGAATGGTTGATCCAGTGGCCTCGAACAGTCTACCAGCCATAGGTAGCACCACTTGGACATCTGCTTTTATAAGATTAACTAGTAGGATAAACACACTGAAAAATATAAGTTTCATTTTCTTTTTGTATTGTTTCGTTTTTGTTTATTTATTTGTTTTTTGGTTTTTGTTTTTAAAGTATGTATTGAATATTGCAATCGCTGTATGCGTGTAAGTGTGTAGTTACTTGATGTTAGTATATATGTATGTATTTCTTTTTTAGATATTAATTAACTATTATAACTTTCAATTAGTCCTTTATAGTTACTTCTTGGTTTTGTATAACATAAAAAAGTTTGATCAGTCTCTGTTTTCTTTGTTCTTGAATTAAACAATTATATGATCTTCTTGTTATTTTTTTTTTTTTTTGTTTTTTGATTCGATTTTTCTTTTTTTTTTTTTTTTTTTTT
>JAJMDK010000178.1:0-10976 GCA_030573515.1 Hanseniaspora jakobsenii
TTTACTAGTAACATCATGGATATCAAAAACATCACACAACAAAAGGACATAGCTTTTAACAGACAGAAATCAATAATAGACAGTATGGTTAATGATAGAGATCGATATTCCAAAGAACTTGCCAATTCTCAAAGAATCCTTGACTCTAATAAGAAGTTATATGCAGATGCCTTAAGGGAATATAATGAGTCATCAAATGAAGAAAATGAAAGGATTAAAACTTCTCTTGGCCAGTTGAAGGCTGAGATTGACTCCCTATCTGAAAAGATTAAAGACAAGTTTGCAGAAAGGGATTTATTAACTGCTGAAATAGACTCATTTCAACAGGAAAAAGTTACGATTTTAAGAAATATATCCAGAAGGATAAAAGAAAATGAGACAACCTTAAAACAACAGGAATCTAATCAGAGAGATTTGTTATCCTCATTTGGAAATGGTATGCATGAATGTATGAGAGAGATTGAAAACGAAATCAAAAGGGGTCATTTTACTTCACCTCCAATAGGCCCATTGGGTTGTAAAGTGACTTTAAAAAGTGAGTATGAACAAGATTGGGCTATAATTGTTCAAAATAGACTGCAACAACAGCTTAGATCATTTGTTGTTTCAAATTTAGCCGATAGAAATCATTTACAACGTATTCTTAAAAGATTTGGACTCCATAACAATTTTAATTTTGTTATAAGAAACATGACCACCAGTGATTACTCTAGGGATGTCCCTAGAGGGGATGGAATACTAAAAGTCACTGATGTTTTAGAGTTTAAATCTGAAGCTATAAAGTGTGTATTTGTAGATTTGGCCAGTGTGCATACTTTATTACTTGCAAAGAACTACGAAGAGGCGCAATTACTTTCAAAAAGTTACCCTAACAGTTATATTCTCTCCTCTTCACATCCACATGGCTACTTAATCACTACATTTAATGGTGGAAGGGATAACACCACTGATAGAAGACCTTCAAAGATAATAACAATGAATAATCAAAATCTATATTTGAAACATTTAATAGCAGATCTTGAAACTCTCAAGGTTGATTTCAGTAATAAACGTAAAGAATGCGAGCACAAAGAAAAGGAGATGGTGCATAAAAAGGATGCCATCAACAGAGATATCAAAGGTTTTAACGATAAGAGAAAACAATTAGGAAAGATGTCAGATGAACTAAATACAAAACTCAGCACTCAAAAGGAATCATCTGCCGTTGAAAGATTAAAAGATGAAACTGAACGATGGGAGACTGAAGTAGAAATGAAACAAAAATCTATTAGAAATATTCAGCAAGAGATAGATTCCAAAAAACAGGAGTTAGTTCTTATTGAAAACGATATCAATAAACTAAAAGAAGAGGCTGATGCTAATGAAGCTCAAAGGTTGGAAGCAAAACAAGGTTTAAAGCAAGTTCAAAAAAGTATAAATGACTTAGAAACCAGTATAAGAGATGCAGAGAAGGATATATCTAGACTGCAAGTACTTTTAACACATGAGGGTAAAAAATTACAAGAGATCAATGATCGTTATTTGAGTTTAAAGAAGGAAACAAAAAACTACCTTGATGAGATCGTGGAGATGAATAATCTATATGGAGAGAAGTTATCTGAAAAGAATGAAGTGAATGATTTTTTAGAATTGAAGGCAACGATTATAAAAGAAATATCCAGGTTGGAAAACGAAGTTAATGAAAATGAAACTTTCTCTCCTGAAGATATGGAAGAGTTTGAAAACTCTGCAACAAAGACATTGATAAATTTCAAGACGCAAAGTTCCAATGTTCGTTTGTTTCGAGAGATATCTAAAAAATTAGAGTTTATTTTAAATCAAAAGAAGAAAACTTATTTAAATCATCAAACTATATGTTTCAATGAAACTAACAAGAACTTCTCCAAGTATATGAAATACAGGGGCTTTCAAGGAAATTTAGTATTCCACAACCCTGCAACTTTGGAATCCAAAAACAACAATAATAATAATAACAGCAAATACGACCAACCCTCTGAGGGGGAGCTTTCAATATATGCCAGGTCAAAGGAGGAAACACAAGCCAGAGATGTGGACACTCTGTCTGGTGGTGAAAAGTCATTTGCGCAGATGTCGCTATTGTTGGCCACTTGGTGTATAATAAGTTCGCGGATCATAGCGCTTGATGAGTTTGATGTTTTCATGGACAATGTGAACAGAAGCATAGGGACTAAATTGATCATCAGGGCCCTGAAGGATAGAGTGCAGACACAGACTGTTATTATCACTCCGCAAGATATCAGCGCAATAGCGGAAGAATACATCCATGATCCGCATATCAAGATCCATAAAATGAATGCCATTGTTAGAAACACAGATTGATGTACTCTTGTTTTATAAGATAAGAGAATATAAGTGGTGGGTGTGGTTTGTTTTATATTAAAACTTTTTTTCCTTTTTTTTTTTTTTTATTAACTTAAATTTGATCCATGTTTATATAAAATTATATATTTATTTAATCATTTGTTTTGTTTAACAATTTCTATAAAGTTTTAGTAATCATCACTGACTTCACATCCTAATTCTCTTAGTTGTCTCTTATACTCTGCTTTCTTCGTCTCTAAATCATCTATCAACAGCAACATATCATCATCCTCATCATCATCCTTGTCATCATTTTCGGTTTTTTTGTTAACGGCAGATTCCTTAAGGGCAATGATTTCATTTTTAGCAACGTTGAGTTCCTCAGTCATTTTTGTCAATTTTTCTTCACGCTCAGAGAGTTCATGTTCCTGCATAGTGGTCATTTCCACAATGCTGTCGATTTCCTTGCTTAGATTGTCGATCTCAAGGGTCTTTTCAGATATCTTCTTTTCTAAGGAGTTTATCTTACCCTCGGAGTTCTTCAATTTGGCCACATAATCTTCCTTCTCATTATTTATAAATTCATAATCAGCTTTCAATTGTGAATACTGAGTTTGTAAGTCAGAGGTCTCATCCTTGACTTTGTTCAATTCCTCTATAGCCAAATCTCTTTCTGATTTAAGTGCCAATATGTCAGTTGTGTTCTGTTCATACTTCTTGGTGATATCCTCCACAGATTCACTCAATGTTTTAATCTCCAATTGCAATGATGACACTTTATTCTGGTCACCTTCCAAGACTTCGTTCAATGAAGTTATCTTAGAATCTCTTTCTTCTAATTCCTTCTTCAAACTTTCAAATTCAGATGTTGATGCTTCTTTTTTGGTTTCAAGTTCAGCCCTTGTGGTTTCAATTTCAACAGTTAGTTCCTTTACCTTTTTATCAAGTTCCTTGATCATTTGCTGTTTGCTTTCGTTTTCATCACCAATATCAAGAACCTCCTTCTTCAGGGTTGTAACAATCTCATTATGTTCTTCCTTCAAAGCTTGAGCCTTTTCTTGACTTTCCTTTATTTCTACCTTTAAATCATCAGCTGCCTTTTCTTGACTTTCCTTTATTTCTACCTTTAAATCATCAGCTGCCTTTTCTAGATCAATTAGTTCTTTTTCTTTTGCTTGCAATTCTTCTTTGCACTTAACTAATTCTGTTTCCATGCTGCTATTGTTGGTATCAATACTACTTTTCAAAGTTTCCAATTCCAAATCTTTAGCAGCAATCTCTTTCTCTAGCTCTTCTAACTTAGTTTTCAAATCCTTAGTCTCAGCCTCTAGTTTCATATTTGACTCTTCTACTAGAACCATTTCTTCCTTGGATTTTTCACTTGATTCTAACTTGGACTCTAAATCTTTTATTAAAGTTGTGTTCTCAGATATACTTTCTTCTAGCTTGGCAATGGTGGTTTCTTTTTTACTAACTGCCTCTTCAAGCTCTGCTATTTTTCCATCGGATGTCTTTTCAAAACTCTTCAAGTTTGAAAGTGACTCCTCTGAGGCCAATAGCAACTTTTGACTTTCTTGGTGCTTATTCTCCAAATTAGAACACTTTTCCTCTAATTCCTTTTTAGATTTTTCCATAATGATTAATTTATCCTCTAAAGATTTCTTGGACTCTTCGACTAATGCCATTTTAGCTAAGATATCTTTCTTTTCATCAGTTAAAACAGAGTTTGTGTCCTTTAAAGACTTTGTTTCAGATGATACACTATCGTACTTTTCAGATAATTTGGCATTATCCTCTTGCAAAGATTCCAACTTGGACATTAATTCAGATTTTTCTTGTGCAATTACATCAAATTTATTTTGAATGTCTTTCTTTTCATTATCTAATGCATCAATCTGCTCAGATTTTGTTTTCAAATCCTTCTCCAGATCCTTTAACTTGCTCTCTAGTAGAGATTTTCCACTAGAAATTTCTTTATTCTCACTGGCTGCTTTTTCCTTCTCTGCAATCAATTTATCCTTTGCATTCTTCAAACTCTCTAATTCTTTGGTTAATATTTCTAGATTTTCTGTTAATGTGCTCTTTTCACCATTGACAGTGTCTAATAAATTTTTGTGTTCAACAATTTCAGAATTCATTAATTCTTTGGACTCCTTTAATTCAGTTACAGACTCAGTCAAAGATTTCTGTTTTTCTTCTAGAGATGAAACTAGAGCCTCCAATTCAGAAACTGATTCTTCTTTTTGAGATAAATCAGCATTTAGAGAAGAATTGTTTTCTCTTAGTTCCTTAATTTCCTCAACTAACTCTGAGTCACCAGTAGTTAAATTTTCAATCTTGGAATCCTTCTCAACTACAGATTGTTTTAAAGATGTCACTTCGTTTTCTAACTTGGTTATTTCTTTCTTATTTATTGAACTGGTTTTTTGGTTTTCTTCCACTAAGGCTTCAAGCTCTGAAATTTTTGTATTCAATTCTGTTTCAATTTCTGAAATTTTTTGTTTTTTAGCTTCATTGTCAGACTCCAAAGAGTTCATTGAAGATGAAAGTTCTTCAATTTTTTTGTTTTTAGATTCTAACTTTTGATTCAGCTCCTTAATATTATTCAGAGATTCAGATTCCTTTTGTTCATGTAATTGCTTAACTTCATCTAGTTCATCTTTCAGTTCAGACTTTTCCTTAGATAAATTATTGAAATCAGTGCTGCTTGATTCCTTTTCATGGGTTAGTGTTTCAAGTTGAGAAAGAAGCTTGCTAATCTCATCTTCTTTAGTTTTCAAATCCTTTTGCAATTTATCATTCTGTTCAAGATTTTTACTGTTTTGAGTCTTTTGATCATTGATTATTGCATCCTTATCAGATATACTGTCGTTCAAAGATTTAATAGTCTTTTCATGTTCTGAAGATTGATTTTGTATATTTTCCTCAATAGATTTTGTGCTCTCGTTCAAATCTTTAATGATTAAATCTTTTTTATCAATTTCACTTTGATATTCTTTCAACTTTTTATTTAAATCATCTAAAATGGCTTCTAACTTCGCGTTTGTTTCTTTCTCTTCTAATAATTCTTTCTTACTTTGAGTTAATTCAGATTGAGTTTCACTTAAGTTGTTATTTGATACCTCCAAGTCTTCCTTAGACGAAAGAATTTCGGCTTCAAGGCTATCAACCTTTTTAGACACTATATCTGAGTCTTTTTTAGCTGCATCAAGAGCTTTGTCCTTTTCTATCAAAGATTGTTCTAACTGCTCTAAATTTTTGGTTTTCAAATCGCATTCATCTTTTAATTCTTTGATTTCTTTAATATTACTCTCCAATTGAGAATTCAACTCTAATATGTTTGCCTCATGTAAAGATTTCTCTTTCTCAAACGTAGCAATTTGAGATTCGTATGAATCCTTAGTAGAAGAAAGGCTATCAATATCCTTGTTTAATGTCTCTATAGTATTCAAATGCGTTTCTATCTCCTTCGACTTATTTTCAATATCCTTCTGGTTCTCCTGCTTCAACTTTTCAAGATCAGCCTCTCTAATTGCTATCATTTCTTCATTCTCTTTTTGCATTTCAGCTTTACATTGATCTAGTTTTTTTTGAACTTCTGCTAGTGCATCGTCTGCTTCAACTGATTTAGCTTCAATGGTTTTAACTAATTCCTCCTTTGATGCTATATCTTCATTAGCTGCAACTAAGTCCATTTTCAATTTTTCAATATCGGCACTCTTAGACTCAACATCTGTATCTTTGTTTATTAAAGATGCTTCTAAGTCATCGATTTTCTTTTCATATGATTCCAACTTTGACAATAACTCTTGGTTAGATTTTTTCAAAGATTCGATTTCTTGATCTTTTTGTTCAATTTCTTTTTGGAATTTTACTACATTTTCTTTCAACTCAGTTATTTCAGTCTCTTTTTCTTCAATAGCTTGTGTTAAAGAACTGATCTCCTCACTCTTAGCCAGCATGGATTCGTTGTTTTTTTCATTGGTAACACTTGTTTCCTCAAGTTCTGACTTGAGTCTTTGAATCTCGGATTCCAAATCAGCTACTGCTTTTGAATTTTCATCTTTCAAAGATGTCAATATACTAGAATGATCTTCTTCAAGGCTTGAAAGTTTTGTTGAGTGACTGTCTTTAATAGTTTCAACTTCTTTATTCAGGTCTAAAATCTTTGTATTTAATCCCTCAATATCCTTTTCTTTAACTTTTAAACTCTTTTGAGCTTCAGAAAGTGTAGCGTCAAGTTGGCTCATGGATTCCTCTTTTTCCTCTAAAAGTTTAGATAACCTATCTTTTTCTAATTTAAGATTGTTTTCGGTATCAATAAATTCCTTCATTGAATCATCCTTTTCGCTTAATTTAGATTTCAAATCATTCAATTCTTTTTCCTTTTCCTCTAGCTGTGAAGTAAAATCTTCAGCACTCTTTGTTAATTCCTTTTTGGCTGATTTTAAATCTTCAATCAACTTTTCCTTTTCCTCTAGCTTCAAATTTATGGAATCTAATTCATCAGAAATAGTGACTACCATGTCATCCTTTTCATCTAACTCTCCTTTCAATGCTGCCACTTCGGCATCCTTTTTTGTTTCTAAAAGATCAAGCTCTCGTTTAGACTCTTCTTGAATATCTTTAAGTCTGGATTGTAGCTTTGGAATCAATTGCTCGTTGTTTTTGTTTTTATTAAGAGCGTTATTTAGTTTTTGTTCTAAATCTGTCTTTTCTTTATTGAGTTTTTCAATTTTAGTTTCAAGATCATTAATTTTGTTTTTGAATTCAGATTTTTCTTTCTCAAATTCATTTATATTGGATTTCAAAACCTTGATATCTTTGTTAAAAGAACTCTCCTTTTCATTCAAGGCTTTTTCCTTTTCAGATATCTCAGATTTTAAAGCATCATTTTCTTTCATAAGAGTTCTCAATTCCTTGTTCATCTTGTTAATACCTTCCTCCAATTTTCCTTTGGAATCGGCTGTATTGTTAAATTTTAGATTCAACTGTTCATATTCACTTTTTTTTTCTTCTAACTCCTTTTGTAACTCTTCTATTTTGGCAGAGTTCATTAAAGTGTTATCTGTTAAAATAGATTTTTCTTTATTTAATGTTTCGATGATTGCAACTTTCTCTTTCAATTCAACTTCATACTTGGATTCCTTTTTGCTAGCTGCACTATATAGATTTGTAACCTGTTCAAGTTCATTTGAAAGCTCTTGTAATTCATTTGTCTTCTGTGAGACCTTTTCAGAAAGGATATTTATTTCTGAAAGTTTCTCCTCTTTGAATGTTACATACTCATTGTTTAACTGAGAGAGATTTTCAGTAAGGTTATTAAAAGTTTCAAAACTTAACTTTTCCATTGGATCAATAAGTGGGTCCTGTTTAAGCAAACTGATAAATTGAGATCTATGAACAATTAAAAAATCATAAAAATCTGATGATAAGTACAAATTGGGTAATCCAGAGTTTTTTTCAATGATATCTTGAGATTCATCTAAATACTTGATATCGAAATATGAAGTGATAAATTCATTGTCATATAACTTTTTAATTTGACTTTTATAATTTTCAATTGATGTAGTTTTTAAAATTAGATTGTGTAGAGATGCCCTATCAATAGGAGATTTGCTGGTTGTAAATCCATAAACGATTCCAACAAGTAAAAAGATGAATTCTTTAACAATCAATAATTCTGATATTTGAAGTTGTTTATTATTCAAGTAAGCCAATATCTGTTTGAAGTTCAATTTAGCTTCCAAAAACATGTTGACATATTTGAAATCCTCAAAGGAAATATAATGCAACAGTTGCAAGTAGAACAAAGGAACTCTTATATTAATGTTGGAACTATTTAAATATGTGAGCAAAAGTTCTGTGATTGTTGCAATATAGTTAACGTCTCCATTAGTAGATGTTAACAATAGGTCTTTATTGTCGCTGTTATATTTAACCAAGTAAATGATCAAGTCTATAGTGAAATACAATTTGTAAGGGTTCATTGCTAAATTATTATCGTACTCTAACAAACTATAAAAGATGTTTATGTCTACATCTTCTAGATCATTATACTCCCTTGATTGAGAATTAATAAATGCCCTTTGTAACTCAGCATTTTCATTAAGGAATGCTTTAATCAATTGCATACTGGCTAATCTTAATTTAAAAGCATGAACTGAGTTTACTTTAAAACACCAACATAGTAAAACTTTAGTCACTGGTAAAACTTTATGGTTTTCTTTGGTGTTATTTCTTAAGGAACTTGTTGAGGGGTCAAAATATGGTACATCAATGCTACCAAATTTAGACTGTAATAAGGGATTATTTCTTATTATTCTTGAAACACAGTCAAGTAGTATAATTCTATAATTTAACAAAGTATTTCTTTTAAACGAAAGCTGTAACAATATCATTCCTATATTGGAGTCATTGAAAAGGATATTTTGATTATTTGTAGTGATTTCAGTGTCCTCTTCAACCAAATAATTGATAATAACAATTATATGTTTTAAAAGTAACAAGTCTTCATTAGATTGTGCCCATTTATAGTTTTCATTTAAATATATGAGCAACATTTTAACAATGCTATCCATGTTAGACTTGTCTTCTAAAAAGATTCTTTGACCCATGTTGTTATATTTTAACAAGTTACTTACTAAGATTAAACAGTCTGTTTTAACAACCAAATCTTCTTTATCATTTAAGATTATAGAGAATAGTTTATTGAAAATACCTTCAAATACAATAAGAGATTTCAAGTGGGTGTTATCAAGGCCTATTTTTTTTTCATTGTTTACTAGTGCAGTTAAAAGTAGTAAAGACTCATTTTTAATTTGAACATTGACATCATCAAGTAAGGATATAATGACGTTTAAACTTGTAGGGACTTTAATTATAGATTCAATAGCAGTCTCTGGTCTTATAGAAACAAGGGCCTCTAAGATCAAAATACAATAAAATCTCAAGTGGAAAAGGGAATTAGTCTTATTGTCATTAGATAGGGTATCTATAATAAGTTGTAATAATACATCGCTATTTTTTAAAAATTCATCAGTGATCCAAGTGGATAACTCATCAAATACATCTTGATCTTCTTCCAATAGTACAACAGGAGATGGATATTTACCATTTTGAACTCTCTTTTCTTTAGAGATATATTCCATTTTAACATCATCTCTAGAGTTTTTCAATCTATTAGATCTGATCATCAAGTTCAAAAGAGTCTCTAAGATAAGTTGAACCATTTCATCTGATTCATTGTCTCTTTCAAGGGTAAGTAGAATGCTTTTTGTACCTTGTTCTACTATATATTCTCTATTTTCTCTAGAGAATGATTTTATAGATTGAATAGAGGCCTTTCTATCTGCTAATAGTGTAGCATTCTCTAATCTATCTAATAAAAGACTTATAGTAGATCTAACTTGAGTTTTATCTACTGTTGTATGATCACTTCCATTGTTGTTGTTATTATTGTTATTTGTATGTGAAGTTATAATACCTTGTATAATATCCATTTATTACTGTTATATATTATTATTATTATTATTACTATATATCAAGATTGGTTTTTTCTTTTGATATCTATACATATATGTACATAGATAGATAGATCATTTTATATATAATTAATGTATTATTATTATTAACAGTTATAAACACGTATATATACAGATATAGATATATTTACACACACACACACTAATAATTATAATTATTATAACAATATATATAAAATTTTTATCTCTATTTATAGATAGATATAATAGTAATATTAGATCATGTGATGATATATAGTATTGTAATCATGTGATATATATTATATTATTATTATTACTACCATATATATATGTATTATGTATACTCACATGATCATATTATTAATAATATATTAATAATACTTCTATATTATATGTTTACAATAAATACTTTAGTATCTATTACTATAAAATGTATGTATTAAAAATTAAGTATTTATACTACTTCAAAATATTTATTTATTAAATAATACATGTAAACATATATTATTAATGTAAGTGTTTAATTATTTTATTTACTAGTGTAAAGATTATAATATATACTAATGTTAATAATGATAATATTAACGCGTTATATATAATGTACAATATAAATCATATAGAAGAGATAATACACACATTAAACACTTAATATATATATATATTATATATAAGAGATAATACCCAAATATAAATAACTAAATGAACATGGATCTAATAGATGATGCTATAACAACTTATAATCAAGATAATAATAATATATGTAACAATGATAATGATAACAGTATAAAAAGTAAAGAAACATTAAAACAAATCAATATATTATTAAAAGATTTATATTATTTAAAATATTATAACAACAATAGAAGTAATAGAAATAAATATAATAACTATAAATTAAATGTATTAATGCATCTATTAAATAAAAACTTTAAATTCAATGGTTATTCTATAGAGATTGATGAAATTAAATATAATAATATAACCAAAAATTATATAACTACTATATCATTAATTATAAAATCAGATAATACTAAAATTACTACTACTACATATTCAGAATCTAGTATTAAAAAATCTATTACTAAAACTATTAAAAATATCATTCTATATAAATTTGAAGAATTATATAATACTTAATTTAATTTAATT
>JAJMDK010000179.1:0-10818 GCA_030573515.1 Hanseniaspora jakobsenii
AAAAAAAAAAAAAAAATACTATTACTAATGAGAAACAATAGAAATATATTTATCTATAAATGATTGAGAATTTAGTTTTTATTTTTTTCTGATAATGGGTAATAAATGTAGTTATTGATTTTATTTAAAGAGGAAAAAAGGAATTCATTGTCTTTTTTTGTAATTATTTCTTTGTTTAATTTTTATTTTGTTTTTAAATGTAACCACGGAATGTTAATAAATAATGATATCTCTACTAACAAAAAAAAAAGGTGATAAATTCCATGGAGTGTTTTAAAAAAAAATAATAATTATATACACAATAACATAAAACTGCATAAACAACTCATTTTTTCCCCCCCCCATTCAATTATTCTTTTATAACATATGGTGTTGTTGTTTTTTTTTTTTCATTTTTTCTTTTGTTTCTTCAAAATAGAAGAATGTTGCTAGTAAATAATGATTATAAAATTTTAAGTAGATTACACTAATAAACAGATTGTATTATGAAACATCTAGATCTTGAACTATTGTGTTTTCCTTTACAGAATATATATCAAACAGACTTTTTTTTTTTTTCTTCTGCTATTTATCTCTCCTATTTTTTTTTTTTTATCTCTTGAAGAAATAAAGCTCTGCCATTATTGGCTCTAATACTTCACTAAAAAATTAGATAACCTTTCTTTTATCTTTATCTTTAATCTTTGTTGGAGTTGTTTTATAATTTTTTATTAAATGTAAGATAAAACTGATAAATCACTCAGTTATTTAATTATTTTTTTACTTAGTACAATTCATGTAACAATTATTAATTTTTATTAAATTTAAAGGGATATGCATGGCAAGTAATAGGTTTTTAGATTATTGATTTTTTTTTTTTTTGATTGTTGGATGCAAAATGAAAAAAAAATAATATATGTATGTATACACACGTGTATGTATGATACCCATATGGTATAATTGTATGCTTGTATATAGAACGTTGTTACTAACGCTATGATGACTATTAGTATATATTATTTATTATTTATTATTTATTATTATTAAATGCCTGAGGAAGGTGGGAATATGTTTTCTGTTAGGGATGAAGTGTTGATGTCGACATCATATTGGCAAAGAATTAAATTCGAGAAATAATCGCCGCAATCCATCATGCAGCATGCAAATTCTTGTGTGGAGTTCCAAAGGAGCTGCTTGAAATACTTTGTGCTGGCAGGATCCTCGTCTGTATATGTATCAAAGTCGAATTTATCCTTGGTGGAGTAGACTGCATGCATGAATTCATCAACTGATTTGAATCCAATGGTGATGATTTCTCCTATTTTCCCATCATTGAACTCGCTAGAGTGATGTATATCACCAGTGCATACTTTAAAGTCATTTGACAAGAATGAGTCACACTGATTGTAAAGCTTACTCGACCACGACAGCTTTCTAGAACCATGGATCTCTCTGTAATGGTTATGCTCTGAAACAAACTTGTCCTTTATCTCGTCAATCTTCTCTATCCTTGTAGGTTCGGCCACGTATGGCATATATTCCGTTTTTGTCACTGTGTGTATTGAGGTTGTATATGAGGTTACTGTAGGTTCTTCATAATCATCATTTTTTATGAAATTAACTTGTTCATTCGCACTGATAATCTCTAATGCTGTGAGCAGACTTAAGACTGTAAGCTTTATTAGATTTTTATTAAACATTGTATGTGTATGTATCTTGGTCTTTTTTATTCAAGTTTGGTTGTTAAATATTGTATATGTTTTTATTTCTTTCTTTCTTTTCTTTTTTTTGTCCTTGATGCTCTCCAAAGTCTTTAGAGAAAATAAATATATTAAACTAATTAAAGAAAAATAATGATTAATCAAGTGGTAGTGATCGTCGGGGGGTTTTTTTGGTTTTTTTTTTTATTTTTTTTTTTTCTTTTGGTTATTTATTAGTTAATTAATCATTAGAAATATAATTTAAAGGAGCTCTTTTCTTTCTTTTAGAATTTTTCTTTTAATTTTTTCTCTATTTTTAAATGTGTTTTAAATGTATTTTAAATTTTAAAATTTTAAACGTATAATTTCATATAATAGTAATAAAAAGTTTATATTATCAAACTCTCAGACAACCGTTGTTACCTTATATATTATGTTGATATATACCTACTAAAAATTATTTTTTTTTTTATTTAATGATTTTTTTCCCTTCGTTTACTTTTTTTTTTTTTTCTCTCGCTGGTAAGTGGTAAAAATAAAATAAATAAATAAAAAATTTATCACCTTCATTTATGCATACATGCAATCTTCACTAGTATAAAAAAAAAAGTCTTTTGTTGTAAATATGTTTATCTCTCAAACAATTATTTTTTTCTTTTTTTTCTTTTTTTTTTTGAAGGGAAAACATATACACTACACTAGAATTTCAAAATTTATAGCACCAGTTTCGTTGTATATTTTTTTTTTTCGTATTTTCTTTATGAAGAAAACCATCTAAGACAAAATTTGATCATTAATGTAAATTATATTTTATATTTTTAAAATATGTGACTTCTACCATTTTTTTTCCCTACTCTTTTGTTTTTTTATTATTATTTTCTTTTCTTATTGTTTTATTAAAAAAGAGCAGTAACAAAATTTGTTGTTTTTTTTTCCCCCCCCCAAAAAAAAATATATTTATTTATTTAAAAAAATGAATAAATAAATATATCATGTGTGCATATGTGTGTGTATGCTAATATTTTTGTTTTCTTTTGTTTTTTCTTTTCTTTAATATAGTGCTTAATTTGAGGAGTAAAGCTTGAGCTTCTGTTATATCAGAATTCTTTTGTTTTAAGTTATTTTTTCGTTAATTTTTATATTACACACATATAAAAAAAATAATAACATTGTTAAAGAAAGGCTTTTTTTTTTTTTTTTGTTTTGTTTTTATAAGATAGAAATCGATGATATAATCATAATGTTCATGTAATAATAGATTTTACAATAACAGATAAGATTTATAAATTATATTCTCTAATCTAAAAAGTGTTTCTTTTTTATTCTAATACTTTCCAATTATAAAACAAAAAAAAAAGAAATAAAATTAAAATTAAGAAAAGATGATAACATCATAGATCTAAACCCATAATTACTAACTTGATATCTTGATGTGTATATATATTCCTTTTTTTAAACTACACCTTCCTCCAAGAACAATAGAAAACAAAGTAACATTCCTTTCCAATAGTTATTGATGTAAGAATTAAGTGGAGATAACAATTGTTATTGGTCTTAAAATTGATCCACTTTTTTTTTCTATATCTCTATCTAACTCATTGTTTTATTTGTTTCATTTTTGTCTCTTATAGTTGTGTTTTGTTTCATTTTTTTTCTTCTTGTTTCTTGTTTTTTTCTTGGTTTTCTTTTTCTTCTTATTATACCATACAAGTACAGACAGTTAACATGAAAGATGAAACTCAACAATAACAGTATATAGACTTAAATAATATACATGTTTAATGGTAAAGTTAAGTTACTAAACTGAACAAATTCAAACATGAAATACAAAGATTACGATCATGAAGTAAAGACTTATTACTTGCTAATTCTTACGACAACAGCATAGCATAGTTTATATCTTGTTTGATTTTATTTTTGTATTAATGTACAGATTATATAGTGTATTATATAATTTATTATATAAATAGAGTAATAAATCAGACCTGCATGTATATAAGCCAGCTTTTTTTTTTCTTATAGTTTGTTTTTTTTTCAACTCTTTTCTTGATCTTGTTCAGTGCTTATACACACAGTCTGCATTATTTCATCTATTTCCTATGTATTTATATATACGTTATTAAATGGCCGGGGGTGTCTAGATTTACTAGATTGTAAGGAAGGATATACCTGTATAAGAAATCAAGTATTAATGATAAAAGACTCAATTGCAAATCATAAGTCTTTCATAAGTCCTTCTTAAAAGAGAAAGAGTATGTGTGTGTTTGTGTTTAATAATGGAGGTGGGGTAGAAAAAAGATTGATGTGAGCTTAAGCTAAAGGCATAACTTCACTGGCGAAAGCACCGATAATATTTCCTTGAGACAAATAGTTACAGACAACATAAGTACCCCAAACGTTGTTGCATGCCTTGTATCCACATCCAACTTGGCTGGTGTCCTTCCAAACCAATTGTGTGAAATGACCAGTAGATGAAGAGAAGCCAGGGTTGTTGAAGTCATAGCTGGAAATTTCATCGTACCAAGCATCAATGGCTGTTGTTCCATCGTAAAGGGAGTATCCAAGAGCTAAGTTTTCACCCATTGCCTTTCCACTATGGGTCAAAACACCGGAACAGTCATAGGAGTCAGCGTACTCTTGTGCAGTGGCTTGAAGATCGGATGACCACTCTAGACTTGGAGTGTCCTTGTGTAGGGCTCTCTTGGCGTTATGTTGGCTTAGCATTGATGATTCAAAATCACCTAAAGAACTATCAGAACTAACGGTAGTTGAAGAAGAAGCTTCAGCAGAAGTAGAATAGCTAGAAGCTTCAAGGGTGGTGGTGCTAATGGCAGAATATTCTGATGAAAAAGAGGAAGAAGAAGAAACAGTGTAGGATGTGTATTCTTCAACAGATGAAGAAGTGGAGTAATCAACTTGGTATGAAGTGGCACTGGTGGCAGTGGCCTCAGCTTGTGTGGAGTAGTCATCAACTTGGGTATAGTATGAATCTCCAGAGTAGACAACAGTCACCTGAGTGCTGACATAAACAGTTTGAACGACAATGTTGTTGTTTTCAACGGCAGATTCATATTGTTGTGCAGTACTGTCTACGGCGGTGACAGTCTCTGTGGCATCTTGACCTTGGACTGCAGCCACAGTGGTGTAAGAACCGTCAGCGGTAACAGTCTCAACAACATTTTCTTCACCAACTACATTAAGGTCGCCAATTACCATAGCCTTTAAAGGGGACAAGGCAGAAGCTAAAAGAAACAATTTAGCTTTAGAAACAGAAGCAGTAGTAACCATTATATTAGTATTTTTTCTTTTTTCGTATTTGTTTTTAAAGTATTTTTCGTTTTCTCCTCCTGTTAGCTAACTGAAAAATTCTTGGTTATTATCGAATTTGATAATCTTATTTATTCTAAATATCTATATATATGAATGAACGAATTTCTTTATTTTCTTAGTATTCCTTTATGAATCATTTAAACATATATAGATTGTTTGCTTAGAATAATAAAATCAAAAAAAAAAATGGAAAAAAACAGTTCGAGTAATAATGTAGTTTTATAAAAGTTTCATATAGTGCTCTCTATTTATATAGCATGTTTATTATATTTTGTTGAATAATAAAACAAACACAGTTGAACTATATTTATTTATTTATTCACTAAAGCAATATGTATAAACAATTGTTTTTTTTTTCTTTTTCTTTTTTTTGTTTACAGGTTAGTTTATTAATTGTTTACCTTCTGTTTCGTTTTTTGTTTCTTATTTTGTAATTATTATCCTTATTGTAATGAATGTTATTGTTTACTTAGAATATGGTCTAGAACATCATGTCGTGTATAATATTTTTAGTTGTGCTTGGGCTGTTATTAGCTTCGAGTATAAAGATCCTTTACATGACAAACAGAAAAAAAAAAAGACATTTTATTATCCTTTTTATTACTACTTGTAGTAACTAAAATAAAATTATAATTATAGAATTTAGGGCTTGTAGTTCGATTATAAAAATAATCATTATTTTTTTTTTTAACAATTTAATAAATTCAATTACTTAAATAGGAAATTTAATTAGTATCTGTCCTTTTTCCCCTGCTATTAATAATACATACAGATATTTATATTTAGACATCTACTAATATTCATTGTTTGTTAGTATATATCTAAGTGAAATTATTTTTTACATAGTACTTAACTGTATATAACAAAAACATTAAAGCACGCTGTAATTATACAAACAATTATTTAATAAGAAATTACGATTGTTTACATTTAAAAAAATACTTTTTATTATAAAAAGTAGCTAAATACATCACGTGTAATTATACTAACAATGTTATTATTTAAAAATATAATTTAAAGTTAATATGTAAACAAATGTTAGTAGTTATTAATTTACAGAGAAGTTAAAAAAAAAAAATAATCAATTTAAGTCACATGTTCTAGTATAATTTACATAGATATATATTTATTGCGCAAGAAATTAATTATAAGATTTATAAAATTTTTTTTCATTAGTAGTTACTTGATATGACTAATATTTTAGATCTATTATCATATTAGATAACAAAAACAAGGTTTTTAACGTTATTATCTGTAATTTTATTATTAATTTTATAAGATAAGATAAGAAGAGAAAAGATAAGAGATATATTTAATACATCATTAGATACTAAACACGCTATAGATATTTGATATTATATATATATACAACAGTTATTATATATAAAAAAATAAATAAAAACACCAAAACAAAACAAAAAAAAAAAAGAACAATAAACATATCCCTAATATTAATCATTATTAGTATAAATGAGTGAAATAATACATCCCACTACATCTAACCAGATGTCTATAAGGAGTAGATACACATCAAAGCAAAAACTAACTCAGGTTATATGTGCCATCATTTGGTGTCTTCTAGGTTCAGGGGTTATTTTTGGCTTTGCCTCTTTAAAACCTATATTGATTAAAGAGGGTGTATACTCTTATCTATGTGAAGATAATAGTGTCTTTGATAGAAACAATAAAAATCAATTTACTCAAGGCTCGCTGCCCTTTGGAAGGGCTTGTGATGCACAAGAACTAAAATTGAATAAACTTTTCACTTACGGGGCAGCTATGACCAATTTATCCTCACTGGTTGTCGGTACCATCCTAGACAGATATGGTCCAAAGGTTTCCAGTTACATTGGTTGCTCTCTTATCACCATTGGTGCTTTAATTCTTTCAAACAATAAATTTTTGTATCAATATTTTGACTGCTTCAAAATAGGATACGTTGTTCTGGCTGTTGGTGGCCCCTTTGTTTTTATTTCTTCCTTCCAGTTGGCAAACACTTTCCCTAAATATAGTGGAACAATTCTTGCTTTGATTTCAGGTGCCTTTGATACTTCATCTGCAGTTTTTTTGTTCTACAGATTAGCATACGAAAACGGATTTTCTAACATCACTCTAAAAATCTTTTTTCAATATTACTTAATAGTGCCATTGTTCATTCTTATATGCCAACTAAAAATCATGCCTTATGACTCCTACAAAAATACCACTGTGGAAAATGAATGCACAGACACATTGGGTGATATCCAAAAGCTTGCCATTGAAGGTTTAAACAGCAATGGTGAACTGCCTATAGGTAGTGTAAAGTCTAGAACTGGGGCTACTGAATTAGAAGCAGAGGTGGAAATTACTAATGAAGAACAAGATGAAACTGAAATTGATTTTGATGAACCACTATTGGACTCCAGTCATTCTCTAGTATCAGTCAATACGCATTCACACAGAAGAAAATCTAAAATCGAAATATTAACAGAGAACCAACTCTTCAAGAAATCGAAAGGTATTTTTGGTGTTATGCACAAATATTCCGCAAAGGATCAAATTAAATCAGGCTGGTTCCTGCTTATTTTGATTTTCACTATCATTTGCATGTTAAGAATCAATTACTTTGTCGCTACAGTGAGATCACAAGAGGAATATTTATTAGGTTCTTATGAAAGTGCCTTGAAGATGAATACTGTCTTTGACGTTGCCTTGCCTCTTGGTGGGGTCATAGCGATTCCATTGGTGGGTCTTCTTCTAGATAATGTCGACACTTTGAGGGTTTTAATTTTATTATTTTTTATTTCTATAACAGTTGGTGTTCTAGGTTTGATCAAAAACAGCTTCACCTTCTCATTTATAGGTATCATTTTATTAACCATGTACAGACCATTCTATTATACAGTCATTTCAGACTACTGTTCCAAGGTTTTTGGATTTGAAACTTTTGGTAAAGTTTATGGATTGCTGATGACATTATCAGGACTCTGTAACCTCTCTCAAAATAAATTGGATTACTGGACTCATTATGTCTTTGAAAAAGATCCTACACCTATAAACTCAATGCTTACTCTAGCCACTTTTATTTCAGGTATAAGCTTAATCGCATACATCAAACTTCAATTAAAACAACTAAACTCAAAAAGTGGTATTTCATCTGTTTCCAAATATGGTTCAGTTTAATTGTTAATACCTAAAGAAAAAAAAAAATATGGGAAAGAAAACATGAAAAAAAAAAAAAAGAAAAATGAAGCTTAGTATATTACTACTTTATTTATTACTTATTATATAAACATTGTCAATTATTATTATTATTTTTTAAATCCATTTAAAATGGCTACAAGTTTGCTACTTAAACAAACTCGTTTATCAATCTCTTAAAGTAACTTTGATCGTTTTTAATTAAGTTTTGATAACTGTCAAACTCTTTGATTTCACCAAATTGATTAAACACCAAAAGCTTATCACATTTGGTCATTAAAGATTTATGATGAGTGATTATGAGCTTTGTTTGATGTATATGATTGATTACATAGTTTTCTACAACATCTGCAGTTTCTAAGTCTAATGAAGAGGTGATTTCGTCAAAGATTACAATTTGGCACAATTCTTTCAAGCTTTTCACTCTTAACATTTGTCTAATTATATTAATTCTCTGCAATTGTCCACCTGATACCAATCCAACATCAATCATTCCACCATCTAAACCATTAAGTTCTTGCAACAAAGAATCTAACTTGAAGTGCTCAATTAGAGTATAAATATCCTCATCACTTGCACTGCTTCCATACAAAAGATTTGCTCTTAAAGAGTTTCTAAACACAATATTCTTTTGTTCAACGAACACCATAAACTTTCTTAAACTAGTGAGATCCCAGTCATTGATGTTTTCATTATTTATTTTGATAGCTCCTTGAGTGACATCTTGGAATTTAGAGAGCAATTTTGCAATTGTTGACTTTCCACATCCACTTGGTCCCACAAGTCCTATAGTTTCCCCTTTATTGATCTTAAAAGAAAGATGCTCAAATGTGTTGTTAGAAATTTTAGGATATCTAAAGGTAACATCATCAAAATTAACTATTACGTTATCTTTATCATCTTTATTGGAATTGGCAACATCATCACCATCATTATCAAAGATATAACAACCACTGCTGTTTTTCTCAGGCATGCTTTTATCAACCATTTGGAAGACATAGGTGGCACCTCTTTGGCCTCTAGCTATCTCAGGAATCGAAGAAGACAACATTGAGCAGGTGACTACAGTAAAGATGAACAAAGAAAATGTTTGGAATAGTTTTTCACTTGAATATTCTCCTTCAATAACAAGTTTCAATCCATAAAATATAATTATACCCTGGACTATGTATGTAAGAGAGGAGAAAATAGCAGCTCCAAAGCCAGTGGCATAAGTTCTTGAAATTCCAATTTTTTTCATTTTATTATACCTCTCAGAGAGTTGAAGGTTGAACTTGCTTTCCAACTGTAAAATTCTAATAGTTTTGAAATTTTTAAGCACTTCATATTGTTTGTTTTCCAAGTTTGCAACTGAGTTTTTGTACGAAGTTTCAAGTTTTTGCAAGACGATTGTATAAATCATGATTGTCAAAATGTATAAAGGAATCATTGACAAACCAACAAGGGCAAGTTTCCAACCTGAGACTATTGCCCAAATCAGACCACACATAGCTACAATAGTTACTGTTATAACAATAGTTAAGAATTCTGAGACTAAAATTCTAACATCTCTTAAATCATTCATCAATAGCGCAGAAACTTCAGATGGTTTATTCAAAGCAAAGCTGAACCAATCCACATGGTTTCCAAGAATGTTTTTAAAAGATAGATATCTTAGATTCATGATCCAGTATTCTGAAACATACTGCAGTAAAAAGCTCTTTAAAAAGGTTGTGACACCATCAATGATAGCTATAGATATAACTATCATACACCATTTAATCAAATATTTGTTATCAGGGGTGCTTTTAACGGTACTTGTGTTAGTTGTGGCTTGTGTAGTATTAGAATTTATAAAAACGGTACCATTTGTATCTCTTTTGTTAATATTAAGTTCAGAAAATAAAGAAAAGGCTCTGTTAACTGTTGCATTATAAACCTCTGTAGATGCAGTGGTGTTTTTCCCTTGCAAAACATTGGCATTGATTAATTTAGCATCAGCCCATGAAAATACAGGATTGGAAACACCTGAAATTACAGCAGAGAGTAAACCAATGACAAGATAAATTTTATGGTCTATTGTCTTATACATTTTGGCTATAATCATCGTTATAGAAGATAGTGGCAGTCTTTTTGAAGATTCTATGGTTTCATATAATGGAACGTTGGAATTTTCCAAGTCATTGTTTGTAGTTGTCAAATCAGCCGTTTCATATTCAAATTCTTGTGATTTTTCCTCTTTATGATTTTGAGATACTTTACTATCTATTGAACTACCCTCTGTAATTTCAGCAACAGAGGTGTTGCTTTTATTATTCTCATTATGCTTCTTTTGTTCATCCAAGTATAATGTTTGCAAGTTATAAAATTTAGAAAAACTAGAGTCATAAGACAAAAGATCACTTTTTGTACCTGATTCCTTTAAGTGGCCCTCTTGCATCAAGAAAACCATATTTCTGTCTTCAATAAAAGTCAAATCATGAGTCAACATTACTGTCAGTTTACCCTTTCTGAATTTTTTCAAGTTTTCAACAATTACAGATCTAGTTTTTAAATCAATAGAACTTAAGGACTCATCAAAAATCATAACTGGTGAGTTTCTCAACAATGCTCTGGCAATGGCCACCCTTTGACGCTGACCACCACTTAA
>JAJMDK010000180.1:0-10632 GCA_030573515.1 Hanseniaspora jakobsenii
GGAAATGGCAGTAGCAGGGGCACCGATTTTGGCTCCTAATAATCTATCTTCGGGGGTTAATATATGATCAGGGTCATTCACCAACTTCATATATTCACTCTCACAGTAAAGGGTGCATAAAACTGAAAGTAATGCACCAATCAAGATGGGAATAAACATCATACCAATTTTGTCATCAGCATAATGGAAAAGTTCACCAAAGATGATAGGGTAGGCAAAGAAGAAACAGTAAAGGAGGGTATAAATCAAACAAACATAGAAACACATCATATTCAAAACAGGTTCAGTTAAAATGAAGTAAATTGGTCTTACTAAACATGTTAAAAGCATCTCCTTGAAGGATAACCCTACAGCCTCCTGTTCAGTCATAATGTTGTTGTTGTTTAGTTGTTTTCTTAATTTTGCAGCTCTTTTTTTAAGGATATATGGAGCAAAAGTCTCTGGGACTATAAAAGTTAAACAGAACCAAGTGAAACCAGCTAGCATCATATTTACCCATACAATCCAGTTCATTGATTTAGTTGAAGTACCTACAAACCCATTGACTAAAACACCAAGGACTGCACCACCATAAGGGCAGATGGAGAAGACAGCAATGGCGTAACCTCTAGATTCAATGGCAAACATATCAGATAGGGAGGCACCAGCTTGAGAAAGGGTAGAACCTGCAGTTATACCACAAATGGCTCTACAAATAAGATGTCCAGTCAAGTTAGGGGAGAGGGCAACAGGGATATTGAATATCGTGTATAAACCTAGAGCTAAAGAATAAGCAAATCTTCTACCATAGAGGTCCGCAATAGGGGAGAAGATCAAACCAGAAACGGCAAAGGCGGCAACCATGACAGATACAGAGAGAGTGGCAACAACAGAAGAACAGTGGTATTTATGCATAACAGTCTCTAAAGAACCTGAAACACAAGCTGAACCATAGGCTGTTGTGATGACAGAGAAGGTGATTAAAAGGGTATAGAGAACTTTATGTTTTAATGGCCAGTTCAATGGGTTTTCAGGGTCTTTAATTTTAAAAGTTACAAATTCAATATCATCATTTAATTGTATTTTATTGATATCCTGAATGGTAGCGGCTATAGTTTCAGTTCTTTTTAACCCAGTTGAGGGAATACCACCTAATTGTGAAGTGTTTGTAGAAGAGATATTAGTATAGGCTCTACCTAAGTTGTGTAATGATTGGATAGGAACTAAACCTGTTCTAGTTTCTAAAGTATAGTTTTCAGGGAATATAGGGGTATAATTATCACCAACTTCAGGGTAATTTAAAGTATTAGGTAAGGTGACCTTTCTAGAGAGTCTAGATCTTAAAGTGGCAGCAGTTTCAGTTTCAACTTTTTCTAATCTTGCATGTGAATTACTGTTGTTATCATCATCTGATTCATTACTATAAGAATCATAAAGGGTATTAGGAATATATTGGTTATTATTGTTGTTATTAGTATTAGTATAAGCATCAATATTATTAGTATTATTATTATCACTTATATTATTAGATTGTAAATTATTAAGATTTTCATAAGAATCATAAGAATGTATAGATTCTATATTTTCACTAATTTCATCATCATCATTATTATTATTACTATATAATGAGTTAATCTTTTCTAGATTATTATTATTATTATCACTACTATTCATTGTTAGTATTATATTATTATACAATTGTTTGGTTATTATTTTATTTTATTATATCTATCTATATTATTATTAAATATTATTAAATTATAAATATGATTTATTCTTTGTATATATATATATGATGAGCTATTATTATATATTATTGTGTGTGTGTTAATATATTTTTTATCTCTTCTATTATTATTATTATACTTAGTAGATATATAATAATTTGAGTGATTTATTTCTTCTTCTTCTTCTTCTTTTTCTTATTATTATTATATTTTTTTTCTTATTGTTATTTATTATAAGGGAAATATTTATATTACACTATATATAATTTACTAGTAACTAAGTAAAGTAAAGTAAATAAATTATTCCTATTTATTCCTATTATTTATTATAAGTATATAAAAGAGAAAGATATGTAAATAGTAATAATAATAGTAAATAATATTTAAGATTATTATTATTATACTGAATAATAGAAAATAATAACAATAACAATAAATAAAATTTTAATTCACTCAAATATAAATAAATAATAAATAAATAATAATTAAAATAGGAATAAATATAATATAAAATTATTACATCTTTATCCGTAAATATATTATATACACTATATACAATATAAAAAAAATAACTCATATCATTACTATTAATTAATTAATCGTATATATCATTATAATTATTATTATTATTAACTATATATGAATGATAATTATATTATTATATAGTATACTATATACATATACATATATTTCCTAAATTAATAATAATAATAATATCTTTATTATTATTTAATACATCTTATATTATTACTATTATTACTATAGGAATAGTAATAGTATTAGTAGTAGATGTATACATCATATAGTGTCACGTGACAACATTTATAATAAAATAAGTAATAAAATAAAATAATTAATTAATTAAGAAGTAAAAGAAGAAAAATTTTTTATATATTATATATTTATTGTTATTTTTTTAACTACAACGAATTAATTTTATCTTACTAGTATAAATGTATATATATAAACATATATTCTATTAATAAAATTATTAACTTAAATATAAAAGGAAAAATATAAAAAACCCTAATAAGAAATAAAAATAGATAAAGATAAAGATGACTAGTGATATCAATAAAAGTAAAGAAGTCATTTTAAAAAGCTATAGAGATAACCTTAATATATCCCCTTATGATTTAACTTCATTAAAGGATATCAATAAGAATATCTTATTAACAAACTATTTAACTTTAAAAGGTACAGCCTTTTCTAACTTAGATAGAGAATGTTGGAAGTATTTAGTAACTTATGATATGCAATTCTTTGGTAATTGGGATTTACAAGAGGTTGGTAATGTGAATGTTAATGGATTGATATATGTTAATGATAGTCTTATTAAATATCAAAATAATAACTTTGTTGCCTTTTTACCATCATTGGATAAATCTGAAATATCTCCTATTACTAACTTAGCTTGTTTCCTATGGGATAGAATTAATATCACTAAATATCATAACAGAGATTTACCTCTAGTTGTTAATGAAGAGTATATCAATAACAATAATAATAGTAAAGATAATGATGATATTCCTAGATATAGAATAGCTACTAAGTTTGATATTAACAACTATATAAGTTCAGGTTTTTCTTCTTCAGATAAGGAATGCAAGTTTGTCAATGATGTTCCTTTGTTCAGAGGTAAATCAGTCCTTCAAAACGTATCCATGAACACCATCAGTAAACAATACTCAAAGGTCAATCAAATGATCACAGCCAAATATAAAAAAAATGAGTTCTTCTTGAAATTCATCAATGATGTCTACTACAACAAACAACTTGTCTTTAGAGATTTGGATATGAACAAGTTGATTGATCTTCTCAATAATGGTAAAGGTGTGTTAAAACCTACAAACTTCAAATCTCACACTAGTCTCTTTCTTGAACCTATACCAAAGTCCATATTAGATCAGGATTTAGAGTCCCAATTAGTAGATATGTTTATGGAGAATATGGAGAATCATTATGATTTGGAGGGATTAAGTTATGATGAAGAGAAGATTAAGAATTTTGCCATTTATAAAATAGTCCAACAAATGTTCTCAACACTCTATCCTAATGATAAAAACTTGACAAGAATCTTGACAAACCATTTGCTCATTGGTGTTCCTTTGCTTTACTCAAAACTACCCCATGGACTGATGAGATCTTCATTCAACAATCTTAAGGATCTTCCTGGTTTCAATGATTATTGGGAATCTATGCTTTCACCAAGGGCCCTTAATATAGACCCTGAAGTTAAAGTCAATTTGAACTCAGCTGAATCGTTGAATTTATCCTCTTTTAATAATAGTAATAGTAATAATACTATGAATAATTCCAATAATTTAAATAACAACAACGCAGCTGTATTATTGACAAACACCAACAATGCATCTTTTTCCCAAAATAATAATAAAAATATTCCTGATACTTCCACCAACAACACTTCATTCACAGCAAACAATAAACTCATCTATGATTCAATCAAGCTATCCATATACAAGGAGATCTATGAAAACTGTAAGGATTTTGATCAGTTTAGACAATACATGCTGAAGATGCTTTTGAAAAACGGGATTGAAACTAGAAAGAGTAAAAAACTTTTATCTAAAAAGAGAAAACTTGAAAGGGTTGTAGAATCATCAGATGAAGAAGAGAGAGAAGAGGAACAAGAAGAGCAAGAAGAAGAAAAAGAGGAAGAGGAACCACAGAGAGAAAATGAAGAAAACTCAAGTCAAAGTATTGAAAAGGAAAACACTTTAAAAATTAAGGATGATAATTTCAAAAGGATTAAAAAGAACACTACATCAATACCATTGAATCAGAACCAAAACCAGAGTCAAAACAATAATGTTGAAAATGAACATAATACCAATGTCAATAACGATAGCGTTGTAGAAAACTTACCTATTCTAAAGCCATCTACAGAGAAAAACACAGAGAAAAACAATATAACCCCAGTGACACCTATAGATCCTGCATTGAGTGAATCCACTCTATCCATCCCCAAACATCTGAACAAAATCACAGACGTAAAATCCCTTGTAATGGACTGGTTCAGTCTCACCACGCTCAAGATTGCCAAACTGGACAAGGCCTACAAGGCCTCGTGGAGAAGTGAGGAGCCTTTGAAGAGCGAGTATGAGTTTCAAAAGCATTTTGCCACGGTTTTCAAGAAATTCACAAAAAAAATCAATAGTGAGGGAGTGGAGGATATAGCCTTGGCATCGGGGACGTGTGCGGACAGATTGCAGGAACATGTGGATGAGAACTATGAGGGGGATTTGACTAAGTTTATTGAATTCCTACAGAAATATAAGAATGATACGGGAAAATCTTGGGATGGTAGATAACTATTATTATTTTTTTTTTTCAATAATATGCTTTATATATATATTTACGTTTTATTATATGTTCTTGTACTGTTGTCATACAAGATAGCCTTTCTTAATATCTTCATTTATTTTTAATGTTTCTGAAAAATGACTATTGTTTTTAATCAAATTACTTTTTCAATAAATAATCCCTTAAAAAAAAAAATAAAAGAGTATAGATGTGTAAATAATACAAGGAAAAAAAATTAATAAAAGTTTTAACCCGTTTAACTCTTTTCCTAATATTTATATATTTTGTTAAAAACTCTAAATTTATGATTATAACCTTAGCTATATATATAACATACAAATAGTATATATTTATTTTGAACAGATTGCTCTAAATTATATATTCCATATCTCTATTTTCAAAATAACCAAAACACATACTATCTACTTTAAATTTATTGTCATTATACCAATTGTTGAAAAAACCCTAGGTTTATAATAACAATACAACAAAACAAGGAACAATCAAATTAATAAACGATTTTCAAAGACTGACTACATTTCTTCTTCTTTCGTTCTTAATTTTTTTTTTTACTTTCTTCGTTCTTTTATATTCAAGTTTTAGTGAAATAAAGTTAAATTTCAGGTACAGTTAGAGTGACCATCAATAATTGTTATATAATACAGCAATTTAAAAAAATACCGCAATCATTAAATATTGAAGAACAACTCTGCTGAAAACAAAAATCAAAATAGTACTACTAATAATAGAAAGATGTTTAGAGCAAGACCAAGTTTTGTTGAATTTTTAATACAAGATGACTTCAAGGATAAAAACAAATCCCTCAGATTGAAATTACTAAACTATGAAAACAACATGCTGGAAAAATACAGAGTGCTTAAATTAGAGGAGGCCTTTTTAAAAAGATTGCAGAAATCTAAGAAATTAAAACTGCAGTATTTTTTAAACATATACATGTGGAAGTTATTTTTCAAGTGGCATCAAAGAACTTCCTTAAATGAGCACATAAAATACTTGTTGAATTATAACACTATGCATATAGAAAAACTAGAATTAGAAGCTCTCAATTTCTACAAATATTCAAAGGACAGCTCCTTAAACGATAATGATGATGATAGAGATTATTCCGCTAAGGAAGATCATTTAATAACGTTGCCCTTTATTAACGATAACACTACTGATAATGATAGTGAGGAGTACAAAACATGTGTCCCTTCATTTTTCCAGTTCAATTGGCTGACTATGATTGGTGTTTTATTTGCTACAAAGTCCAGTCTTGAAAATATCATTTTCTCATGGTATACTTACAAGGATGCCATTTTGGAGTTTTTAACAAAGAATATCTGGAAGAGCGTCCTTTGGGAACCTATCAATCAAATCTATACCACTTTGAACAAACCTGAGTCCAAGGATCTTTCATTGATTGCATCTTCATACACTCTTAAAAATGAAACTGAATCATTGAAGGAACAGTATAAAACCTTTTTAGCCAATAATAGTAGTACTAACGGAAAGATTTTTTCAAAAAAAGATCAAACTAATGTGATAGAATTAAGCGATGATAAGTTAGAAAAAGATTTCTTACATTTATACAATCAAATAATCAACAATCCCTGGCCTTCCTTAATTAAAGGGAACTTAATAACTGCACTAATGATCACTCTGCAAAGGGTGAAGTTAGAAGCTAATGTCTCCTTGAATAGCATTGACAACATCATCCAATCGCAAAACCTCTTGTTAAAACTGGTAGGTCTCGCTCCAGCCCTGGCTATCTTGTATGGAACTTATAAAGTGATTATAAAGCCCATTCTCTTTGACACACCATTGAGTGCAATCAATACCATCTGGGGACACATCAAGGGACAGCTGGACATTTTGGCCGTGTCGAATATAAATTACAAAACTGAGTTTGATGAAAAGTTTGCTAGAGTTATAGGAATAATCAATGATTCTAGTTATATTACAAGGATGATGAGAAAAAATAAAGATTCTCAAAACATAGAAGACATAAAGAGAAATCAAGAGAATATAGACAAGGTTAATACAAATTCTGATAAGATAGTTAATAATCACTACTTTTACTTGAATTTGTTGTACAGACAGGGACTGGAAGTTATACCAGAAGAGCTCCATGATGGCTGGATAAGCAGTATAAGAGATTTGTGTTTCACCACAGAAACCAATGACTTGTTAATAAAATTGACATCTCTGAAATTGGCCTATTACGTATACTTTTAAGCACCCCCCTCCTTTTATTTATTTTATTTTTTTATTCTTTAATTGTATTTATGTTTGTATTTGTTGTTGTATTACATATCATTGATGATATCAATGCAAAACGCCTTTTATTTTATGAATATTATTATAAGTGAACCAGGTAATCAAAGACATGTCCGTTGACATTTTCAAAACAATAACAAACAAGAAAAGGTTGAGACTAATAATACAGTCACTCTAAATATATGCTTTAAATGTGTTAATAGATATTAAAACGATATGATATATAGATTTATATTAAAGATTGCATTAAAAGTGTCAGAATGGTATCATAACGGCAATGTATGTTTGCATTGATAATTATATAGAGAACATTCCTCATGTTTATATAGATTCTCATTTGATCTTTTCCAATGATTTAACAATACAACATGGCGCTATATCACCAGTAATCAAAGGTTTTTTTATAACAAAAAAAATAAAGGAAAAAGAAAAATCATTAATGAAAACAGTGCCAAAAAAAAAGGATAAAAAAACTAGAAAATATTAACAAAAATTGGATTACTAAACCAACATGAAGTAAACTTTATTTGAATCTAGAAAATCGAATTGACCAAGTCTCCACCCAAAGTGGCACCAGCACCAAAGATAAAGGCATTTCCTAATTGTGATCCAATCTTTCCCATTCTTGATGGCTTATTACTTTGCTGTTGTTGCTGTTGCTGTTGTTGTTGTTGTTGAACAGGTTGTTGTTGTTGTTGGACAGGCTGTTGTTGTTGGTAATAATTGGTACTGGCAGGTGGGAAAGGTGGTGTTTGATATTGCTGCTGTTGATGTTGCTGAACTGGTGGTTGTTGTTGATAGTAACCTTGGTTGGATGGTGCTGCAGGAGTATTATTTTCAACCTTAGTCTCATAACTTGGTGGTGGAATAGATGGAGCTTGTCTATTAGCTGATGAATTCTCTAGTATCTTGACATAGTTGGCTGGGAAAACACCTTCATTGTTACTTGCATCTCTTCCTTTGAACCAATCTTTAGACAACTTCTCCAAAACAGTAATCTTATCTCCTCTTTTTAAAGCTAGATCACCTTGCTGTTGTGGTGAGAAATCATATAACACTTCGGCAGTTTCCTTGTCGTCGCTAGAGTTAGGTGATCTGGCAGCAGATAAATCAATCATGATCTTATCAACGATATGACCTAACTGCTTTAGGTCAGTTAGACTTTGAGAGGGTAAGGCATTTGAATTGAGAAGTTCTGCAACTTCCTTTTTAATATTGTTTAAAGTTTGTTCTGGTGCAGACATTATTTATTTATTGATTATTTTTTTTTTTTAATATCGTTAATAGTATTTTTAGCGTATACAGTAGGGTGTAACGACTGTGAATTCTTGGTAGGTATTTAGATTAGATACTCTGAATGACACTTGTAAGTAGTTTTAAATGTTATATTTAAATAATGTTGTAAGCAGTATATATATATGAACTGTAAATCAAAAGCATGATATAATACATAAAATTAGGTTTATTAAAACAACAAATTATTTATAAAACATAAGAAAAAAAGCCACTTCATACATCTTTTATACTGTTATTTACGTTCTTATATATAATTTTCTATCAACAGATATAGAAAGAAAGTGAGAGAAAAAAAAAATATATATATATGTAACTGCTATTTAAAGAAATCCCTTTAGAGTAAAATTATATATATTTTTTTTATATCCGTATTCCAAGACAATGTAATAAACTCTTCGGGTCATTTAATAAAAGCAAAAAACAGTTCAAAGGGATTTTAAATTCTTAATAATAAGGAAAAATCGAAGATATTAATTTTACATAATAATCTAAGAGCAGAAGATAAAAAGTTAATATAAAGAGAAAAAAGACTCCACCGAACTTCTACTAAGTGTAAGTCATAAACTCATCCGCTGTTTCAACAAAAGTCCATGGATAAAGGCAAAAAGTATCTACATGCTCTAAAGAAAAAAAATTAAAAATAAATAAAATGGATTATCTAGAAAATAAAACCAGATGTGCACGTGCTTCTTACTACATAATGATACAGTTGAGTTTAAAAAAAAAATATAGGATGAAAGGACACGCTCGTTTAATCAATATTCAAGATACATTCACATCACTTAATATCACAGTGTTTAATTACAGCACAGATTAAATATATAATCTGTTGACACTCAGCAAATTGATATTACTATCAGAATAATGATCATTTCTTTTGTAAAAAAAATTATAAAAAAACCGTTTTTTAATTTGAATATATAATAATAATATATACTAAAAACCTTCGATTAAATTGCATATCCGAACAATTTATATGAAGACAGAATGGTATATAGTAGTGAACAGCAACTTACACATAGAGGGACCCATGTTGACATTCCAAACAAACCAGATCTATAAACCACACCCAGTAAGAACCCTATAACTGTTCCATTTATAACGCCATACAATAGCCCTATGGTAGGATATAGCAGAAGGTAGACAATAACCAAGAAGTAGTATATCCCATTATTAGTTTTAGAGCTACTTAGCTTTATGTTTGAGGTGAAGCTAGTGAAACTGGCATTTGATGCCAACTCTCCATATTTGAAGTAACTGTCTTCGTTCTCGTTTTCAGAATTTTTTTTATTTGTAAAGGAAGACTCATCCTTTTGATTTCGTGTGAAGATTCTCTTGTGAACATGTAACAGATTGTATATCGTTATGATTCCTGATATGACATATGCTGTGGGGTATAATATTAGACACCAGTATATAGTGAACAGCCATATGTCACTTATATAGTATATATAAGACGACTGGAATTTGTTGCTAGAAGCTGCATTTGACGAGGCAACATTCTTACGACGTATAGGGAAATACAACGATGGAAATTTGGGTCTGCCGTATTTTATTCGATGTGTGTTTTCTGCTATGTAAAATGTAACGTTGTAATTGCTTCCATCCATTTTGTGTTGGTTCTGTATTCTATGTCCGATATTTGTTAAAAAAGTGTTTCTCTTGTAGTTTCAGTGTTAAATATTTATAAATAAAAAAAACCGTTGGTTTATAAAAGAAAAATGAAATTAGTATGTTTGAGTTTAAGTATGCTGACAGATACTATTTATACATATATAGATGTATATGTTTAATTTGGGTTTTTGAGTCTTTTTAGGTTGCTTTTAAATTATTATTTAATCAATAAGCTATTTATAAGAATAACATAATTTAAAACTGTTATAGTGTCAGTTTTTTTTTTAAAGATGATGATGCAATTATATATATATATATCAATTTATGTAACTGTTGATAATGAAGTGTCATATGTATTTTATTATTACAGTTTTATTTTTTTTTATTTATTTTTTTTTGTTGAATTTTTTAT
>JAJMDK010000181.1:0-10522 GCA_030573515.1 Hanseniaspora jakobsenii
AACAACTATTTGTGGAAGGATGAGTTTAAAACTAGTTATCAAAGTATTTTTTTACTACTGGCAGCCATTACAGTCTTTTTTATTCCTATAAATTTACCATTGATAATATCTATAGGATACATAGCCATTATAATAGTTCAGCATCCAAGGATTAAGTCAAGGTTATTAGAACAGATATATTCTGAGGAGAGTCGTATCAAACTATTGACTGTAACAAACAAACTAAACAATCATTTGGCTTCAACTCTTGTGACAGAGAATGAAATTTTGAATAATAATAATAATGACAATAATAGTAACAATAATAATGACAATGTATTCAATCTATCCAATAAATCATTGAAACTATGCACTGCTAAACTGATACAAGAGAAAAAGGATAAATTGTCATGGACCACAACATCCTCTCTTGATGATTATTTGCCACCTGTGAATTATGTTTATATGAGGGGAAGTAAATGGAAACTGTTGTTATTTTCTAAAAACTTTCAAGATCCCGTATGCAACATTTCATTAAAGGACACAGAGACAAATGTAAATAATAGTGAAGACAACTATGAAAGTTGGCGATACATTAATGAAGAGCGGACCATAAGGGAGAAAGTCTATGTCAGATTATGCGTAAGAGAAAAATATCATCCTTATAATGACAACAATCCTAACAGTGGTACAAGTACCAATAGTAACAATAATATAAATAATAATAACAACAGTAGCAATAGTAATAGTAATGGTGGGGGCAAAAAAATGAATGATATGAATGACTATATTGGATCTGGAAATTCAATAAACGGAACGAATTTGAGTTATGAAGAGATATTGATGAATGAGATTGATTCGAAAAATATATTGCTCAATGAAAGCAACGAAGTCTTCTACATTGTTTAATAATAATAATTATAATAATAATATAAATAGGATATCAATCAAAGTTTTTTTTCTATATATTGACTATATTAATTAATATAAATATAAATAGAGGTAGACAGTTTTGTTTTTTTTAGGATAAGAAATCCATTAAGTTCAATGATGATGATGCTTTTTCCCGTTTTTGTTTTTCCAACTCCAGTTTCTGTCTCTTGATCCTTTCCTGCATACTCAATTTCTTATTATTATTCTTCCTTTTATTCTTATTCTTTTGATTATCTCCCTTCATTTCTACACTCTTATCACCATTGATACTACTTTCACCAGTGTCTGTATTCCTTATATCTGTCTCTAATATATTTCTATCATTACTGTATGATTTTATAGGAGTTTTCAATTCGTAAAGACAGTAATCACACTTATATATCAGATATGAACAGTTGTTATTCTTTTTATCTTCTTTCTTGTCTGTATCTATGTATATTGTTTGATTGAGCCCCGGAATCATATGCTTGAAACAATTGTTGCATGAATATGTCCCACCACTTTGTTTCATCATCTTCTCTTCACTCTTACTCTTATCTTTATCATTACTACCTTTACTCTTATTGTTATCATTACTACTTTTAATACTATTATTACCACCTTCTTCTTCTTCTTTTGTTAATATTATAGCACCATTTTTGTCAGTTAGTGGTGGAATCCATTTTGATTTTTTTTTAATTTTTTTACCTAGATCTTTCCCCCTTATGGCTTCATTCAATATGATCTTGTTTTTTTTACAACTTTCATAAAACTTGTGTTTATACAATACAGTTAGTATACTGGGATATTTTAAAGATTCATCTTTCTTTAAATTACTACCATTATCATTATTCCTGCTACTACTACTACTGTTAGTATCCTTAACATCATTATCATTATCATTATTACCATTACTATTATTGAGAATAGTATTTTGAGTAGAGATTACATCATTATGGGTTGCATTGAGTGATACCTGTTTGTATAGATTCAATAGATGTATATGATGTATTTTTTTGAAATCCTCTTGTTCTTTAGACTTATACTTAAACATTAGTTATATTCAAAAAGATATCTTATTTTATTTAAATTATTATTGTTATAGAAAAGAGTATGGTATTAATACTATATATATAAATATGATTCTCTTTTGGGGTGTTTATTAATGTTTGTTATATATAATAAGATACGTTCAATTAAGTTATTGAAGAAGAGAAAAGATTTGTCGATTGTCGATTGAATTAATTTTGAAAAAAATTAAGTGACAAGAAAAAAAAATAGAAAAAATAAAAAAAAAAGAAAAAAATCACAGTTGTGAAGTTGATGGTTACTAAACGTTTCTATTTTACTACTTCTATAACAACTTCATTTTGTTTAATTTCAAGTAAAAATAACTATATCTATATTACAATTTTAATATTTAATTAACAATACTAGCTATATATATATAATATAGAACCATTGATAAAAAAGAGATTACAATATAGAGATTTATATATAGAGAATAACCATAAATATAATGTATATAGTGTATATTAAATAAACCATCTACTATAATCATCACAACAACAATCCTACTTTTTTCATTAAAACAAGATCATTACTTTTAATTTTAATTCATTAATATACACTACTTAATAACTTACTTATTGATATATAGAGAGAAAGATACAAAGAAAGAGAAGAATGAGCTTAGGAGATATAATAGAGCAGAGACAATTAAGACAACTGGTACTTTTCGATACTCGAGGAAGTTTGATTAAAAACGATAGTGTAAGAGTGAGGAATATAATCAACAACAAATTAAAAACTAGAATTAAGTCCTTCATTAGATCTTCAACAAATGCCAACAAAATCTTTCTAAACTTTGATAACTATCTAGACTGTTTAAAGGTGTTTAATGAGTTTTCATACTACAACAACAACTATAACAATAGTAATAGTAAAAACAATAGTTACAATAACAGCAATAGAAGAGATAGAGAGTTTGTAATAAAACTTCCGGGAAAGTTATCATTTGATTATGAACAATTATCTCAAACTGAACCGTATAATCTCTATAACGTTCTTGTATCCAATTGCAACTTGAGAGTGCAAATATTGATCAATGAATTAAGAGAGTTCATCCCAGAAGGTATTGTCAACATAGAAAAATATAATAAAAATCATAGTAAAAATAATAGTAACAATAGTGGTAATAAGTTTGTAGTAACGTTTGACAATTTGAAAATATACTTGAATGTAGTCAGAAAATTGATCAATGAACCTACCACCACTACTGATAACAATAATAGTAACAACAACAACAATAATAAAGAAGTAAAGAAAACAAAGGGTAGAGAAAAAGTTGTGGATCTTAATAGAACGAGTACCTTAAGGTTATCCAATGGGCATGTAATCTCCCTGAAGGCGATGTCTGATAAGAGTACATATAAAAGATTATTAGAATATAAAAAGAAAAATTCCAAATATCAAATGGACAAAACAACAACTTTACAAAATGATCCAAATACAAAAGATTCAAAAGATATAAATATAAGTAGTAAGAAATTAAGTAAGAAAGATAAAAAGACAATGGTGAAACACTTTACATATAGAGAGAATGACAGTAGAAGTGTAGTGTTGTTTCCGTTATTGAACAATATAGACGTTTTGAATAATGATAAAAAACTCAAGTACAGAATGATCAAAAGGTCATATCCTCATAAAAATAATAGCAATAATAAAAAGTTGATAGCGTATTATTCACCAATGGACTTGACAAACCATATTAGTTGTAAGAAATTTAAAATTGAGAAAGAATTGGATAATAATAGTAATAGGAATAAAGTTAAAAAAAGGGAACAAAGTTTGAAGAATTTGGATAAAGGGATATTGAAGATTGCAGATTCCAAATTGAAACTTCGATTCAAAATTGAAAAAAATGGTCAGTATAAGAACATTAAAAACCTTGATGATGACAATTTGTGGAATGTTCACTTATGATCTTTATTCTCTCCAATGATTTTTTATTGAATTATATATAGATATTTATATGTAGATATACAGATGTAAAAGCAGATAGAGTTCAATATAATATGTTTATAAAAAAATGAATAATTCACTGGTGGTTTCTTTATAATAAATCATTTAATTGAAAAAACAGAAACAAAAATAAATATTAAATAAATTCAGTGAGGATATTTATACAGTTATTAGCGATTTTACCCAGTTCACTATTATTGTTATTGTTTTTAGTCTCTCCCAACTCTATGTCTACTTTCGTGTATGCAAAATCATTCTTAATAACATTCAAGTTCATTATCAACATGTCATAGTAATAGTTTTTTATTACGTTATACCTAGCATTGTAATCTTGAAAGGATATACTGGTGTCATCAATATCCTCAATTCTTCCTTTATGATTATTATTACTATTACTCTTTTTATTATTACTATTATTATTACTAGTATCAGCAAGGTTACCATTCCATTGTTTTATAGAGTTTATGGTTAATTTTGTGGTGAACAGTTGCAATCTGGTGAATGGCTGGTATGTTTTGTTGACAAGGTAACAGTCCAAGTTCTTAGGTTTCAAATCATCAGAGTTTATGTATCTATTCAAGGACAAATTCAAAAACGCCTGAAGGGTCTTCAAGTTTGTTAGCTTGTAATCTATAGTCTTTTTACTTAATGTTACACTACCAGATAATGCATGGTTATTCATTCTTAAATTTTGTTTATCTATTAAATTGTTTTTACTGTTACTGTTATTATTATTACCGGAAGAAGAAGAGGAAGAAGAAGTATAGTCAATACCTATGATGTCTAAGATACCATTAAACAATTTCAAAAAGAAACTATTATTACTATTGATTAATAAAATATTGATATTGTTTTTAATAATTTCATTATCATATAATAAAGCTAACAGATATTTCCCTGAGAATAACTTGACATCCTTGATGATATGAGTTATAGCACTGATTAAGTATAGTAAGATATTGTTTAGATTGTTTATAATAATATTAGGATGTTTTTTATTGATCATTTCAAACAATATCAAGTATTCCTTTCTTACATTATAGTCATTGTCTATGAAAACATGCAAAGAGTTACTAATAACATTAACTATTTGTATATTACTTAAGGAATCATAGTTTTTTATTAATGTACTTATAGTCTCCTTTCTTGTAGTACCACTGTAATGTTTCAATAAAGAAAGTCTATCAGTGATATCCAATACTTTTTTTTCATTACTTTTACTATTACTATTACTACTACTATTACTGGTGTTATTACTATTAGAGGAAGTAGAACTAGTTATACTTCTTTGATTATTAACTTTAATCTTTTTAGCATTGATATTGATACTAGTTTCATTACTGTTGGTAAACTTCTTACCTACTTTTAATTTCTTTTTTACAAAATCTTTTTGTTTCTCAGTTTTCTTCTTAGCCATTTTCTATTACTTAATATATATATATTGATGATTATATATACCTTGGTTATTGTTATCTCTATTATCTAATATATATATAGAGTAGTTGTAGTAGTAATAATAATGATTTTAATAGATATATTATAGTTTAGATATCTCTGTTATGTAAGTCATTATCATTATCATAATTATAAGATGAAGAAGAAGAAGAAAGTTTCTCTTACAGTGAATAAAAAAAAAGTTAAAAATACTTTCTCTCTAAGAAGTAAGTAATTTTTATTAGTAGTAGTAGAAAAAAAGAAATTTTTTAACATATACCAGAAAAATATGTCACATGATACAATTCTACATAAAATACTTAACAACAACACACTTAAAACACTTAACACTTAACACACACTTAACACACTCAACTACACTCAATCACACTTTACTATCTATGTATCTGATAATGTAATTAAACAACACCAAATAACCCAATAACCAAGTCATATATATACTAAGATACTATCTATCTAACTATTTATCTATATATATTTATCTATATTGGGAGTAAGAAGTAAGAAGAAGTAAGAATGGGTAGAAGAAGTAAAAATGATAATGATTTATTATTATTAAATATGATCAATGAATCATTACAACAGAATGATACCAATAGTAATGATGGAGATAATACTATTAATGGTAATGACATGATTAATGATAATAGTAATAACAGTAATAATAGTAGTAATAAAAAGAAGAAGAATAAGAAGAACAAGAAAAATAATAGTAATAACTTATTCAATATGATGCATATGGATAATGAATCTGATATAGAAACAGAAGTATTTAATGATAATAATGATACCAATAATAGTGATAAAGATACTATAGAGGAGATAAACTATATAGAAACAAAAAAACCTATTACATCAAAAAACAAAAAGAAGAAGAACAGTAATAATAATAAAAATAAAAAAAGTATAAACATGATATAAATAAAGATGACGATTTAGATAAAGAATTAGAAGAAGCAGAGGAAGAACAAGAAGATATAACAAATCTTTTGAAAGATATTCAATTATCTAATAACTACTCAACTAAAGAAAACATATCTGCATCCAAGAAACAAATCTTACATAACAAAAAACTAATGTACTCTATATTTGATGATACAGGCTTTACCAAAATCATACCATACTATGAAGATATATTGAGTAATATATTTATCAATTCAGATAACAGTAACAACAACAGTAATCCTACTATAAACTATAAATACCTAGATTTTGAGTTTGAGTTGAAATTGTTGTTTGATGATTTATCTAGTGATTTATTAAACGAGGGTGTAACTGAAGCGTATCCTTTTATAAAACAACTAAAAAGGGTCATCAAACCTTGGGGTAATAAACAAAACAAAAAGGAATTAATTCCCCAAGGTAAAAATCTCACAAAGGAATTAAACTTCTCTCATGTTATGCCAGATTTCATACCCACTTGGCATCCTGATTTTCAAATTGAAAAATTAAAAACTACTAATTCTAAAAAATTTTCAAAGGATGATTTAAAAAATAGTAATATTTCATTGAATAGATTTAAGGATAACTCTTCTTTAGATTATTTCTTAGAAAATTGGTTTCTCGAAAGGAATGACGATTGGGATCAAGTAATCATTGATGATTATATAGCTTATAAACAAGGGAGACAAAACTCTAGTATCCCTGATATCACTTATTATAAAGTAGTTCCAAATAACTTAGATTCATGTGTGAAAACGAATACTGAGTTTTATTTGAATGTTGAAGTGAATCATGATGTGGAGTCATTTATGAAACAATGTCAAAATCCTAACAATTTCTACAATATCTTATTAGACTATCAATTATTGCAAACTTTGATCATCCAATCCACAAGCATTGATCAGAACTCAGAAAGGTTTCCTGAAATTAATAAGTTAATCAATAGAATGATGTTTATTATAGACAGATCTTTAAAAAAGACTTTCAAATTCAATGCCCTTCATCAATTACCTTATAATTTCTTCTATAACAGAATCTATCACCTTGTTATATTCCAATACATAAGAATATTAAACAAAAAAAACTTGTTGAAAACCTCAGGTGAATGGTGTAAGGCATTGCTCTCATTATCTCCATTGGAAGATCCATTAGGTTGTAAATACTTTTCAGGAGATTCATGGATCATCTCGCAAGATTATCATTGGATTATGAAAATTTATGATTCTGGATTCTTTGGTTTTTATAAAGAATGGAAAGTGATTAATTTTATTCTGCCTTGCTGTTTAGCTCTTATAAAATTAAAGGATGAAGAAAAACTTAAGAAATTTATAAAGGATAATTTCCTAATTAATAATGAAGATTTGAATTTGAACAATAAAGATTACTTATCTTCAAAACACGCTTTGAATGTATCTTTGAAAATCTTTTTAGATGTAGCTATGAACAATTTAGATTATGATCAAGAGATTAATAATAAAAATGAAGATAAAAAGAATTTATCAAAGTATGAGCTGTTATGTTTGGAATTATACTTACAATCTTACAAGTTAACCTGGGATAAGGAATCTATAACCTATTTGCATTCCATTTTCAACAAGTTTGATACTCTTGAAACTATAAATTCCTCAAGGGACTCGTCCATAATTGATTCCAATGATAGCAAATATGAAACCATCACTAATGCTCATGTTGTCAATGGTATACCTATAAACTTTATCAGATTTAATGAATTGATCTCAAACACCAAGATCCTCTCCAAACTAAACCTAAAAATTGGGAACAATAACAGTAGTGATAATAATAATGGAAGTGAAAATTTAAAGTCATACACATTTGATCCATATTTAAACTTGAACTCTACAATGGAGACGGTGGATGATTACATTAATGAAAAGTTATTGAATCATATGTTCAACCAGAGATTCCAGCAAAATGACGATGATTTGTTCATTTAGTTTTTTCCCTATATTTTAAGATTTCTATTTGTCTTTTTTCAGTTAATAAAAAAAGGAAAATCATAATTGATGATAAAACAGAGACATTCATTATAGATATATAATTACAATTGTAAATATGTAAATATTGATTATGAACTGAATTGTATGAACAAGTGGTTAATTTTAAAATATTTTATTTATCTATATATATATATATATATATTAGTATAAAGAACATGATTGCATTCAGAACAATAAACCTTTTTTAATTATCGTAGTTATATTAAAAAGTTCACTAATGGTCACTGTACAAGTTCATTACTATTGCTACTATTATCTCCAGTATCAGTATAAGTTGTAGTTTTTTTATTACTATAACTACTATCATTCTCTTCATTCTCATTTCCCAATCCTCCATTATTATTACCACTATTATTACTATGGTTCGCCAAATATTGCTCCTGTTGTTGTTGCTGTTGTTGAAAAGTCATACTTTGCAATGAACTCGTAGGATAATATGGCGTGGTGTTAAAATTAATGAATGGCATCATGGCAGACGACGGAATCAGTCCTGCCGTCAGTGGCTGGTATTGCTGCAACAGGTTCGATGGCGGGATGGGCATGTTCAACATCGTGTAACATTGCCATTGATTGGCATCCATGTTTGAATGTGGGGGTGGAGGTACAGAAGAAGGTTGTTGTAAAGGCGGGAAAGTGGACATGTTGGCAGAATTATAGTTCCCAGTGGCAGAGAGGGCTATGTCAGGGGGGAAATTCGATCTTAGTGGTGTGAACCCTGAGAAATTTGTGAAACTTTGTTTATCGTTAAAATTCTGATATGGATTTTGCTGTTGTTGTTGACTATTATTATTAATATTATTGTTAGAAGCAGAAGACATTTGAAATGGGTTTCCATAAGGTCCCATAGGTGACATGAAATTATCCATATAGTTGACATAATCAGCATTAAGACTGTTTTGAAATTGATTGAACGTTCCAGGAACTCTTGGAGTATCTAAGTTGCTATCGCTACGCATCATTTTTCTCTTTTTATAAATCGACGAGTTTCCCGCTGTCAATGTAGGATTATTAATTCTTGTTCCAGTTAATCCTGAACTTCGAAGAGTTTCAAAATTAGATGATGTGTTTATATGAAGTTGCGGATCTATTTCTTTACTATACTCCACTTCAACAGGTAAGAAATCTATCTCTGTGCTTATTTCAGATTTGATTATATCTAAAGTAGAGTTGTTACTTAGAGAATTTTTCTTAATGTGTTGAGATTTTCTGACATTGATGTTGTTATTACTATTAGGCACATTTATGCTCAAATTAGGATTTTTTCTTTTTCGCGGTTTCATCTTAGGTCTTTCAATATCTTCAGTGGCTATAGGATTGTTTGCCACAGCAGAGGAGACAACAACCCTACTGTCTCTAGATTGGTTTTCTTTATTTATGCTTTTGTTTAATAAGATACTCTCTGAAGATAAGTTTTCTTTGTTTAAACTATTATTATTATTTTGATTATCAATATCTTTATTAATTTTATCACTATTATTATTATTATTAGTATCATCATCTTCATTTTCATATACAATACTATCGGGTAAAGAAGGATCAGGGTTAAAATCAGAGCATGGATTTGCATTATTTTCACTAGATGTTAAAAGATTATCAATGTTTGCAGAGGCATCAAGATTGAAAGTGACATTCAACGCAGAGGGAGTTTTAACCATATCCAAATTCTGCATGTAGTCCACAAGTTGTTCATAAAGTTTTCTTTTAATAAGACCTTGATTGTCATTATTATTGCTATTAGTATTAGACCTTTGTTCATATACTTCATTATCATAATCATTATTCGAAAGACTGGCTGATATTATAGATTGACCTTCAAAGTCATACTTGAATGACAAGGAAGGTTCGTTTACTGCTTTTGTAGTTAAAGTCTTTGTTAAACTATTCAATTTTTCTTGATCAATGTCACTGATACCACTATTACTGTTATTATTATTATTTTTAATGTTACAAGATTCAATAAATTTCTTAATATCAAGTTCTCTTTTTAAATCCCTTTCAAGGCAGTCTGCAAAGAGTCGATCATGAAGGACACTAAACCAAAAGAAGACTTTTTGTTTTTTTTGGGTTTTAATACATTTGTTTTTATGTAAAAATTGCAACATTTCACTTCGAGGTTCTTCCAATATACAATGTTCGTTTATTTTTAAATTTCTCAAATCTGAAAAGATCCCCTCTTCAAATTTTTTTTTGTT
>JAJMDK010000182.1:0-10198 GCA_030573515.1 Hanseniaspora jakobsenii
ACTTATAAAAATGGTAAAAAAAACATTACTTGCCACATAGAAAAAACTGGGAAGGCTCTATTTCAAGAATATGTGGAACTACAAAGTTCCTTCTATTACAGTATTTCACTGCTGAAATATATCAAAAAACTAGAAGTTGGAAATGATGTTGACAGTATAAAGGATTTAAAGAGAGTGGGATATCCAACTATAATAATCAAGGATATTGAACAAAATATATCAAGCTTGTTTTATGTGTTGAATGAATTTAATGAACTTTTCAAGGCTTATATAAGTTTTAATGAAAATTTAAATTTAAAAACCGAAAGTGAATTGAAGGATTTAAACGACAAAAAACTTATGTTAATTGGACAAACTTGGACTATAAATGATCACTTAATTGGATTAAGTTCAGACTGGAAGAAGATATACACTGAAATGATAAACAGCTATGGAATAAAGTTATTAGAAGACATGATGAGTGAAATTGAAGAATATAAAGAGAATCCAACGGAGTATGAAAACCAAAATTCTGAAGATCCATTTGGCATAAATTCTGATTTTGACTCTGAGAGTGAAGAAGAATTAGATATTAATTCAGAAAATGAAATGTCAGAAGAACAAAATGATAAAATCAATAAAACTATGGCTCTAGTTGATGACTCACTATTACCTAAAATGAAATTAATAAAGTTATTGTTTGCCACTTCAAAAAAATGCATTGGTGAGATTACTAAAAATCAAATTGAAAAAGAAGGAAACGGAGTTTATATTAACCTAAATAAGCTAATTCAGTCTACAAAAAACATTGTTAAAGAACTAGATAACATCGTGATTGAAGTGCTTGAAGAGCAAGTACTTGAAGAGAAGGACTTATCAAAGTTACTAAAGCAATATAAACAAGACTTAAAACTAATTTCAAAAAGCAATCATAATTTCGACAAATTTATAAACACCTGGGATATAAAATACAGTAATTAAAACTCATAAAAAGAGAAGAAAGTATAAAATTCAGAAATGCTAAAAAAAAAAAATAATGAAATTATATATTGTTTATATACCTTCATTTTATTGGTTATAACAATAAATGTAATTCACTAATTCTGTAAAAGATCATCTACAGCGATAGGTTTAGTTTTTAAAGTTTAGTTAAAAGATCGTTAAAGCGTTTAATAAACATTTCTTAGTATAAATTTTCTCTTACCAATCTCCTTCATCATCATCCGCGTAACTTGAAACTTTCTTTTTTCTATTATTCAAAGCAGCAGCTAAAGCATCTGCTAGTCCTCCTCCAGGCGCGGATGAGCTATTAGAAGGTTCAATAGTAGTGGCACCAGTAGTTTGCGGATTAACCATAGCGGCAGATCTGTCATTAATCTGAGATTTATCTGTTTTTTTCAATGATCCTAATCCAGCTGATCTAATTGATGCTAAGAGTGCGTCTCTTGAACTATCACCAGTTGACTCAGATATGGATGGTGCATTCGTCTGAGATTGTTGCATCATTGGAGGTGGAGGAGGAATTGATGACTGTTGATGAGTTGTCTGAGATTGTTGCATCATCGGAGGTAGAGGTGGAATTGACGACTGTTGATGAGTTGTTTGAGATTGTTGCATCATCGGAGGTGGAGGAGGAATTGACGACTGTTGATGAGTTGTTTGAGATTGTTGCATCATCGGAGGTGGAGGAGGAATTGACGACTGTTGATGAGTTGTCTGAGATTGTTGCATCATTGGAGGTGGTGATAGAGGTAATCTGTTGCTGATATCAGGAGCAGATCCATACGAGTTCGTCTGATCATTCACCATAGGCTCTGGTGCTCTATTGTATGTGTTTTGATGAGAGCTATATTGATTGTCGTGAGTTGAAGAATGTGCTGCTGCAGGTGCACCAAAAGTTGTAGCTGGAACATTTGAAACGTTAAACGAGTTGTTTGTATTGTTCGAGGTGGACTGGTAGCCTGTCCTTTGTTCTCCCATTCTTCTTGAGGGAGGAGGAGGAGGTACAGCACCTGTTGCTGTTCTTCTGACAGGTGGCGGTGGTGGTGGTCCTCTACCACCAGTTCTTTGAGATATTATTGGCTGCTGAGCGCCACCAGTTCTTTGAGCAGTCATAGGCTGATAGTTGTTACCCGTTCTTTGAGATAACATAGGCTGTTGAGTTGCTGCTCTTCTTGGAGGAGGCGCAGGACCCCCCTTTCTGGTAGGAGGTGGAGGTGGGGCATTAGTCCTTTGTGGAACTAAAGGTTGCTGTCTATTATTGGACACTAAAGGAGGAGGCTGAGTGTTGTTATTTATTTGTCCGTAGCCACTGTTCATGGTTACTGCAGGGGGCTGTTGAATATTAGTGTGGAAGTTACCTCCAGTAGTGGTAGAAGGAACTGAAGCCTGAGCATTACCTACATTATTGTAATTATTACTCCAGTTTGAGTTCCCACCATACGCTTGTTGATTGTTAGTTGCAATAGGAAGATGATGAGGAGGTAATGGCGGTGGAGCATTAGTATTAGATGGAACCGGATTGGATGGAATCTGCGGCAATGTACTGGTTGGAATCTGTGGCAATGCATTGGTTGTAAAAGAAGGTGCCGCGTTAGTTGGTGGTGGTGAGGATATGTACTTTTCTGGAGGAGGAGGTAATCTGTGCACTGGAGTATGAGTTTCGCGATCAGATTCATCATAAGAGTCTTTAAAGTCTGTAGAAGAACTTAATTCTTCACTAGGTTCAGAAGAAGGAGGAGGCGGAGGAGGAGCGGATTTGGTTGAAACACTAGGCTTATCGAATGTATATGCAGCATAAGGATCTTCGTTGGTAGCATGGGATTGGGATGAATTGCTAGCATAGTCATCAGACTCATAACTAGGTTCGTCACTTCTGTAACCCACTCTTTGCGCAATTCTACTGGAATAGTCATATCTGGATCTTTGATTACTGATAAGCTCTTCTCCTCTTGGTCCATGAATCACAGCAGCTTTGTTCTCTACATCAATCTCTTTCTCAAGTTTGATAGCATTCTTGTTGTTTATAGTGTTTTTACTACCGTATTTATTTCTTTTCATAACTCTTTTATAAAAATGCTGAGCTTCATGCATATCCTCAAACAGCAATCCGGCTAAACAATCTTCCATTTCAAAAGTATGAAAAAAGGTTCTGTCTTGAATGTAATCAAAGTTCACATATAATTCTTGATCCCAGATTACACCTTTGTTAAGGTTTGACACGTCTACAAGTTTTAAAAAGAACGTGTTTCCAACCAAATCATCCACTAAACATAATGCACCATACAACCCAGTGTATGTCCATTCTCTAGGGTTTGGATAGGCAATAAAAAGTTTTGCAATACATACATCGATTAGTTTATTGAATTGCTTTGGAATTGATAACTTTATTTTTTCTTTATCACTAGTTGAAATAGTACCCATTTTATTGCGATGATTCTAATTATAGTGTTTTTTTTTGATAATATTTATTGATACCAATGGATTTTCACAAATAAACTTCTTTTATATAAAATAAAACTGATATAAGATAAATAACAAAATAATAACCCACTCTAATAAAATGTAATTTTTATTTTTGGTTTTAAGAGACTAATAAATCTTTAGTTTCTTAAAATTAAAGCTATTTTCAGATGTTGATGTGCCAATTAATAAAGCAATAGAGAGTTAATAATATATGAATTTGTTTGTTTATCCTTAAAATAGAACTACATTTTTTTTTTTTTTCCATCAAGAAAATTCTAATGGTTACTTTTCTCAAGCCATAGTTTTAACATAATCAAGAAAACAAAATAGTGGTCACGTGAAACAAACACAAAAGAATAGGATTCACACGATGAACTATATTCATAGAAAACCGTTATTATATTTGGTAAGAGAAAGTTCTTCCAACATGGTATAACCAACTTTATAACTGACTCAAAAGAAAGGTATTTATTAAATAAGAAGTTGTATGTAGAGAAAACTGCCAGTTAAGAAAGAGACAAGCTTGTTTAATTTTTTTTGTTGTACAATACGAAGTCCAGTGAGATATAAAGATACAAAAATACGAAAGATGTAGAAAAACTTAAATTACAGCTAATTTCATGGTAAATATTAAAACTGCCGTACTCAAAGTATTCTTTAATATCATAATATTAAATTTTTATAGCCCCCAGTGTCCACCTCAAAATATATGATACTATAAAGACTTACTCAAACAAACAAACAAAATAAAAAAAAAATTTCATTTTTATTGCAATGCTATTGTAATTTTCATAGAATAAATGAGAGGCCTGGCTCAAAGTTCAATGTAGGGATACCATTAAACTGAGCAGTCAGGGAATGGGGCATGATTTGTTGTTAAATAAGATTTTTTTTTTTTTTTTTACAAAAAACTCAAGATATTTTTAATTAAAAAACTACTTTTTTATTTTTTTGTTTACTTGTAATCATAATTTTTATTATTTGTTAAAATTTAGATGTTGTATTTGTTATAGATGCTTTATTAATATTTATTAGTAAAAAAAGACCTCTTTATTATAGAGACTATGAAATTTATCTTGTTCCGTGATAAACATAGTTTTGTAGATTGTTCAATACTTATTTTTTCTGCTTCCAATTTTGATATGCGTTTGATAAGCATTGTTTCTATTTTTTTTTTTTTTTTAATTTGTTTTATTTTATTAAAAGAGAAAACTTATACCTGGTTGTTTTAGGAGTATTCATAATTGTCAGCAACGACTCTATACATGAAGCTAGGAGAGTAGGCACCGGTATTTGTGATTATGATATCTATGAACTCAGCAGCTATGAAATCATTAATGTTGTTAACCATCATTAATCTTGAGTAATCACCTTCTTGATCATTATCTACTACAGCCTTGTGTTGCTTTGGAAGCAAATTACCTGTCAGTTTAGAACCACCCACTTCCATATGAGTGTCTTTTATATCAAAGGGAGAAATTGATGAGAGTTTATAGAGACCAGCCATGACAATGATAGGAACTCTGAACTCTTTTGCACACTGTGCAACAGTTTGAACACCTGTAGATGATACAATTGCAGATCCATTGGAGAAGATTTGTTTACAACCAATTATTACTTTACCGATTTTATTCATTACTGCAAATACCATTGCATCTGGGATAATGATGGTATCGATACCAAGATCTGAAAGTTTCAGAGCAAATTGTTGTGCCTTTTGTAGATTGTTTGGATATGATTCGGTAATGATACAAGTAAAGTTTCTCTTTTTCCAGCTTTTGTCCTTTTTAACATTAATCAAAAAGTTTAAAACAGTCTTAGAGTCAGGGGTTGGAATCAAAAGTATTTCATTATCATGGATTAAATCTATACCAATTTGAAATATCTGTTCGTCAATATTTTTAACTTCATCAGTTAATTCTCTTATTATGTTTATAGCAGTGGCTCTTATATCAAATTTTTTAGTTTTTGTAGCTACATTAGCCTGCGGCTGCTCCTTAGGCAGTCTGGCTAATAAATCAAACATGGAACTAACAGGTTTGTTAGTGTTAGCTGAATCGTCGCTTTGTCTTAGAGATGTGTTATAGTTATTGATTTCATCTCTCAGCATGAAGATGACTCTTCTAATCATATTACCACAGCAAAACTCCTTTTTCAAAACGGCTGATCCTATAATACCCTTTGGCTTTATATTACCTTCCATTAGCAAATCCAGTTTCTTCAAATTCATCATGAACTCTTCAATAGACTGAAACTTCATGAATCCAATGAATTTTTTAAGTATATTAAGTGTTTCTAAGGACACCGTATAAGAAGATCTGCTGTTAGGCTGGGAGTTAGTTTTCAATGCTTGCAAAAAGTTGTTTATTAGCTCATTCATCTCTGGGTCAAATGAGATTTTTTCTGCATCTTCAAAAATAGAAGAAGTTTCTTCATCTTTGGTAAAACTCATTTTTTATTTTATTTAGTGTAGTTGTATTACTGAAAAAATGGAAAATGGTGTTTCAACTGTTAGTTGTCTATATATTTTAATTAACTGATAGGTTGAGGCTTCAGGTTTTTTAACATATAACCTCTTATTTCCTATTATAAATATTAAATATAAGTTTATGTAATGCTAGTTAAAACTGTTATTAATTTGCTATAAATAATATTAAAATTTTGTTCATTTTACAGTTGTGTTTCTAGTAACATTTTAATAAATTATAATAAAATTGATGTATTACTCATCAAACTTGTTAAATTTTATTAATATTTTTTTAAAGTAAGTGAAAAAAATTTTTTTTTTAGTTTTGTAAGTAAAAAATAAAATGGTAAAGAAAATTTTTTTTTTTTTTTGTTAATCCTCATACCAATAAAATGTTGCAAGTAAAAGAAATTTCCCAAAACAAATAAAAAATAAATCAAAAAATTCTATTAGAAACGTTTTCCTAGCTCTAGATAAAAAACATACACGTGATCAAATTAATCATTAACCAATTAATATAAAAATAAAAAAAGAACAAGTTAGATATCCATACATATGTCTATATATATCCTAAAATTCATCTGGATTAAACAAGTCCAATTCAAAGTCATCATCATCAAGACCTTCTCCAGCTTCTTGTTTTTCTGCAGTATCCTTGTTTTCACTATTATCATCAGCAACAGCATCATTGGATCCAGACTTATCAATGGCTGTTTCAACTTTATGTGTTCCATCAAACATTACATCTCCACTGTTTAGACTGTTTTGTGATTCCTTTAACTTCTTTTGCTCTTCCATTTCTTTTTCGAGTTTTTGCTTCTCTAGTTCTTCAATTCTCATCTTCTCCTTGATATCATGCTGTTGGTGCTGCGTTACCAAGTTTCCTCTTCTTATCATATCGTCTCCTGCCCAAATAAAGTTCCATCCCGTTGGTTCTGGTAACTGTGGACTTTGTAGAGTTGCATCCACCATAGATTGGTCTATATTCGTAGTTAAAGGTTTAGAAGTAAATCTTGAAAGTCTTTGTGAATAATCTATGATCGTTTCAAGGGGTATATCCTTCAGTAAATTGGTCCTTCCTGTTTGCCACTTTATGGCATTGAGTTTTTTATAATTTCGATACAGTGTCATTAATATATCATCTTTCAACTTGTGATTTATATCATCCAGTTCTCTTTTGAGCTCAGTGTACTCGTTATGTATAGCATCATATTTCTTATAAGGAAACTTAGTTGTTATTTCTGTATCAATATCTACAATTCTTTCTAATAAATCAAAATCATTCGGTTTTTCATTGCTGTCTAAATTCAAAGTGTTTTTATCCACTTTATAAACAAACTGATTTAACAAAACTTGATAATCAGATATCATTTTATATAATGGCAAATTTTGTTGCAGCGTCATTTGAAGATCGTTTTCCTTCATTGTTATTAGTGTTATTGGATTTGATATATAAGGTGGTTATTTGCTGGTTTTGTCTTTTAAAATAAGATTTTTATAATTTCAATTGTATATCAAAAGATGTTATTAAAAACTAGAATTCATTTAATAACAGTGCTATCTTTTTTGATCAATGAACCTGTTAATACAGTATAGCCATACAACTTCAGAAAAAAAAATAAAGATTAAGCAAAGTAAGATTTGAAAAAAAAAAACAAAAAAAAAACAGAGAATAACGTGATCAAATCATTTACATATTTAACAAAACTGTCTTGATTAGAGCCTACATAGTTAAACTCAGACCTTTATTATATAGTTATCTACTAATTAAACCTGCTATTACAATCGTGTTTAATATATTATTATGGTAATGAATATATATAAATATATAAAAAAGCACAATCCTCAGTTGCCATAAATATCAATTCAAAAGACAAAAAGAACAAAGTTTAAAAAAGACCAAAAAAAAAAAAAAAGCTTATCTCGTGGTATAATACAATTATCTCAATAGCATATACCAAACTAAAAAGACAAAGAATAAACTTACAAAAGCAATAGGAGCATATTGACTCATTATCAACTTCAAATTGTACATTTTAACATTCTTTTTATATTTTAGGGAGTTATGCTTTAAGCTATCAGATAATTCGTTTAAGTTTTGAAGAGACTCTCCTCTGACAATCAACTTTTCTATGTTAGAGTTCAATATAGAGGTTATATCTTTGAGTTCTGAATTCAATGATTCCAAATTTCCAAGTTTATTTTTAGAAATGGCAGGTGTCTTAATGGCCAACTTATCCATAAATGGTTGTAAACTCAATAGTTGGTATGGAATATTGCTGTATAGATTTGATGAAGTATTGCTCTTTGTGACTTCCTTATAAGTCTCTTCCAATGCTGTCAACGCATAACTGTAGATCTGCTTTAAGTCATGATTGTCGTTACTTATAACAAAACATATGATGTTTTCTAAAGTCATGTAATACAACTTGTAATGATATTTGTAGTTTTGAACGTCTGAATCAATATCAATAGTTACCAACTTTGTATCCTGAGAATTAACTGAACGTTCCGTTTTTGTAACTATTGATTCTATATCGGTTCTTAGTTTGTTGAGATAAGTGTTATCAAATCCAGGAGTGTTGTTATCTGACATGCAACACAAAGGTGTTTTGCTACCCACCTGGCTGTATATTATACTGTATAAAATTGCCATTTTTGTTTTTAATTTCTAATTGAACTATATGTGTTTATTTACTTTTATTATAACAAAAAATATCTCCGATTGGTGGTATATTGGAATTTGATACAAAAACAAGAGACGCTCAATGATTTTGATCAAAATATTTTTAAGTTTTAAGTTATTCTTATTATTTTTCCTCTTTTTTTTTGGTGTTTAATATCAATTTATGACATTAAATTTAATTAAAGACGATATGAAACAATGTAGTTTGTTTATTTCAAGTTTTTAACACAACATTAAGTGTTGATTTTTATTATTTTTTTTTGTTGCACACTTAAAAGTACCAATCTGCTTTTTTCTAATGTACACGTTCTCGCAAGAGAAAGAAAGGGGAAGCCAGGCAAAATAAAGACATAAAAAAATAAAAAAATTGTTTCAACCTTACTAACAAAATTGTTTTTGACCTTATTACAAAAAAAAAAAAGCGGAAGAAAAAAAATATCTATAATGGATTGGATAGTTTAGACTTTCACGTGATCAAAATTTTAAGCAATTGCTTAACTATAAGTTCATTTTTACATATTTTATAGCTTTGTTTAAACATAAGCACATATCATTTTGAAAAGGAAAGCTGTATTACAACTGTGTATTTATTTATTTATAACTATGGTACTTTTTAATTAAAGAGTTATTGCTGTTATTGTCTCCTATAACATGCGTTATCACATTATCATTTGTATTGACATCTGTGATTTCAATCCTTCTGGGTTTTTGTAGTTTTATATTATCAACTTCATAAACTTCAACACATTCTTTAAATAATCTTAATAAAGGCAAACATATATACTTTAGTTCAGACTCAGGAGATATGTATTCTTTCGTTCTCAAAATGGTTTCTTTACCATCTTCCATTATCTTTGTTGTGTAAATATGCTGGCATTGGTACTGTACAAATTGTTTTATTTTACAATCATTTAATTTAGAGACAAACCCTTCTATTTTCGCAGATTTCTCAATATCTTTTCTGGAATATGTGTCAGCTAAAGAATATGTCATGTTGTATGAATTTGTTTTACTCCGATAAAACTGCTTATGCTTAATTTTGATGTGAGTTTGAGATATGTAAAGCTTCTATCTCAGAGTGGAACATGTCAGTTCTTCAAATAATATAGTTTTAGGGTATCTATCTACTGTTATTTTAATGACCATTCAGATAATTCTACCTTCTTTTTTTTGAAAAAAAATAATATAAAGAATAATTGTCAATAGTGTTCAATTAGATAACGAACTATTCTATGTATTTCGTCGGCTATTAAAAAAAATAAATCATATTCATAGCTACACATTTTTCTGATTTATACCATAAAAGATTAAAAAGTTCATATAGCAAGTAACTACGAAAAAAAAAACAACAAAAGAGTCAAAAATGGTCCCGTGACTGTATAACCAAATGATCTACGCCTGATAAGCTAACAATTACCAAAAACTTATAAATGAGAATGCTATATATATATATGAATAGTGACATTTGTATTATAGATCAACACCGGGGGTCTTTTTTTCATCCTTTAATAGCCATTTTAAAACTAAAGGATGCAAAGATGTGGATCTTGATATTCTCACTATTCCCTCCTCGTCTGGGTATATATTTTCATCTTCTTCAT
>JAJMDK010000183.1:0-10166 GCA_030573515.1 Hanseniaspora jakobsenii
TTATTTATTTATTTATTTATGTATATATAGAGTATACTGTATATAAGATTTATAGATAGATAACATTATGATAATCACTTGTTATTACACATATATCAATATATTATTAATATTAATAATAAAGATTAATAGATAATAAACCTTGACAAGATATATATATATATAATCATTATTTCAATTATTAACTAAGAAATCATTTTTAAAAAATTATAATAATATATATACAATGGATTCTAATCATATATTAATTATACTCATTTCATTGTTTATCTTTCAAAAGTTAAACAATAAATTCAATATCATTGAGTTTATAATATCTAAACTATTAAATAACAACAACAAATTACAAAAACAATATATAAAACTAGTTGAAGATTACACTAAAATCAAAAATGAACAAGAGACTATTTCAGCTCAAGATCAATATGCTAAATGGACAAAGTTAAACAGAAAACTAGATGATATAGATAGAAAGAAGAAACAATTGAAAAAAGAATTAGAAGATTTAAATAAACTTAATAAAACTCAAATTACTAAATATCAAAACTTCTTAATCAAGTACCCCTTCATAGCCCTTAAAATGTGGTATGGTAAGACTTTACTCTTTGAATTCGAAGCCTTTGAAAGGGTTTCTGATGTTTTACCTTACACTTTAGAACAAATCTGTACTGTAGGTATTACAGGTTTGCCTTTAATTTTTGTTAAGAAGGGTATTGCCTTCATTAGAAACTCTAGTAATGTTACCTCTACAAAGGACTTGATTGCCCATAAACCTCCTACTGGTGTTTCTATTGGTATTCTATTCTACTGTTTAGAATCTGTAATTTCTGAGTTCTTTGGTATCTTTAGCAATAATGTTTTCTCTCGTGTTGAATTCCCAGAGATCAAACAACATGTTGAAGATCATAACTTAGATTAAAATCTAACAAAAACAATAGTACAATTTATTAATAACATATATATGTATATATATATTATATGATTAAATCAAATTAATGTATTAATGATAAAGTATATAACTATATAAGTAAATAAATAATTAGTTTTTATTTTTTGTTTTTTTTTCGATATTTAGCGAGTTTGTTTGTTTTTCTTCTTTTGATAACTAACCAAATCTCTACAGTTTTCCAGATCCGCCTGGTGCTTTAAGATAAATTTGAGCCAGTTCATCAATGTATCATAGTGTTTGTCCTTGTTGTTGTTTATAGATTCCAGCATCTTGCTCAGTATATATTTGATCCATATAATATGACACCATCCTACATTATCTCCGTCCTTTTGGATATATGGAATTACCTTTCTCATTTCCAAATATACTTCATAGTGGGGACAATCTCTCTTGTAGAAAAATGGATGGTCCAATCTTGTGTTCAGTTCAAACAACTTACACATTTTATAATCAATTATGTACACATCATAGCTAGAATTAATAAGAATGTTGTCCAAATTTAAATCTTGATGTTGAAATCCTACTTTTTCCAATTGCGCCAACAAATGCAGTATTTTAATAAAAATCTTCGATATCACTCTAGATGAAGGTTTTGGAGATTTCTGCAAGAATATAGACAAAGGCATACCCAAGTCAAAGTATTCTATTTTCAAAATACATGAGAAATTATTCTCCTGACTTAATTCATACAGTCTATTGATCATCAAGTGGAAATTTTTCTTTGAGTAATCCTCAGGGAATATGTTTGAAATCAAAGTCATGTTGATTATAGGATTGATCCCAAATGTTTCACTGATCTCCTTCAATGAAACATCACTCACATTCCGCTCCTGTATCAACTTCTCTCGCAATATTGAAGTCATCCTTTTGGTGATTTCTATCTCTTTTATTATCATATCTATAGTGTGGCTATCCAGAGTATCAAAGGCCATATATTTATAAATAGTTTTGACTTTATCATTTCCGTAATCTGACATTAAATTGCCCCTTGTTTTTTGTTGGTTGAAAATTTTTTTATTCTTTGTCAATACTGTAGTGTCGCGTTGATAGAAGATATCATTATGATCAATCCTTTGAAATACTCGGCTTATATCATCCACTTTATAACATAAATTTATAAAATTCTCTATTCTGCTATAGTTTAACTGTTTCTGCTTTTCCCTCTCTTCACTTTCCTCCTCAAATAGTGTCTCTTGATTGTTACTCTTATAGTAGTTATTCTCATGTTTGTTTATTGCTAATGTCTTTTGTCTTCTTTGCATATTCATAACATTTTCATTCTTCTGTTCATTTTCATTATTCAAAGATCCCCTTCCTGTTATAGTGGGTATTTCCTCCATAATGATTTCATTCACAGCATTCCCTTGCTCATGCATTGATTCGCTATGTAATGGAACTGCATAATTTCCGTTATTATTATTATTACTATTACTGTTATTATTGCTCAAAGTCATTATGTTATTACTCAATGATTCCTTAGATGACCTTCCTCTAAGCAATGACTGCTGTGAGGATTTATTTCTCAAGTTGTTTTTAGATGGTCTTTTCAAAGATATAAATGATGATCTGTTATGAAGTCTACCGTTATTAGAACTCCCCGACATATTATTGTTTCCGTTTCCAATTGATGAACTTAAGGATTTTCCAGACTTTGGAGAATCTGTTGTGCCAATGATGTTGTTGTTATTATCAATATCTAAGGTTTGAAAAGTTTGAGGACTCGATTCTGGAAACAGTTTCATTTTTAACTTGGACTTTATACTGTCTATACTAGATTTCGTTTTCATTGAATGAGAGGAATTATTCTCACTATTAAGTTTACTGTATGAAGTATAATGAGGTGGTGGCTGGTAATTGTTATTATTAATGTTCTTAGGATCTTTGCCAACGTTATCATTTTTTTTGTCTTTTTCAACTGTATACTCGGATAAATTCATCATTGACTTACGCCTCCAAAACATCCATTTAGACGATCTTGAAGACTGTGAGGTTGTTGAAACAAATGAATTCAAAGAGGCATTACTGTGGCTGTTGGGTAAATTGGTCCTTTTCAAAGTCATGCTTGAGGCAGAGTGGGAAACTCTTCTGGAATTGTTACTACCATTATAATTTGCATTGGCAATTATGTTATTCAATGAAGATATAGATTTAGAATGACTCATTGAAGAACTTTTCAACTGACTGCTGCTATAGGAGTTTCTGACACTATTATTAGCTTTAGTATTGGTATCACTTCGGGATAACGAATAATCACCAACATAATCGTTCAAATACCCGGAGTATCTTTTTTTTGTCTTGTCTAATGATTTACTATTAGCCAAATGGTTTCCCGAATCTTCTGTAATATTAGTTGCCATATAATCTGAGCTGCTAAGAGTGACTCCGCTTGCGCCACTGCTTGTGTTATTGACATGTGAATTCGATGGAATGCTGTCCGTGCTAAATCGCTCTATGTTGATATTAACCAATGATTCTTCAACTGATGCTGTCTTTCTATGGCCTCTTTTGTGAGAACTGGATGTGTTTCCTAAGTTCGCAGAGTATTCGTCGCTGTTTAATGTTTGGGTATCTAAGGACAGAGAAGAAATAGAAGCATGCGTCAGTGAGGACATGGAAAATCGCTTTATGTTGACATTGTTATTATTGCTGGCTAATCTCAGAGAGTTGCTATTGCCCGCACTACTAGTGTTTGTACTTGAACTTATTACACTCCACCGCTGATGCTGTTTGCGATGATTAGTTGTACTCATAACGAGGGCTTTTGGAGTATAATGTTGTTACTAAAGACTTAAAAAGATTTAGTTTTGTTTTTTGGTTTAGTTCAATTATATTATTAACAATATAGATACAATGAAATTGATAGTTTTTTTTCTCAAGTGGTGGCTTTTTTTTTCTTTTTTTTTTAATTTCATACACAAATTGAATTTTGTTGTTGTTCTATTATAGTTGATTACGTAGATGAAAGTTGCATAAATAGTAACTACCTCATTAGAAGATTTACAGTTGTAATATTTTTTTTAAAAAAAATTGAAACTATATAATTTAATTTTAATTTTTTTTTTTTTTTGTTTATAAGATTCGTATTAATAAACTGTCATTAATAAAACAGTAAACAAATCAAAAAAAAAATAATAATAATAAATATGCCCTAACTCAAGATATTTTCTTTTTCTACTCTAAATGTTTCACATGAAAAAATAAAAGTTTATAGTAGTGTTTCCCAATTGGGATAAAATAAAATATGTCATTTTTATTTTACTTTATTTGTTTTTTTTTTTAATTCAATTAATATGAAAATGTTGCCCTGTAGGAGAAACATTATACTATGTTTTATATTCGGGTAAAAGTTGTTTCCATAAGTCTTCTTTATGTACATTGTTGTTTTCACTAACATCACGTGACTATATCATCTTGTTTTGTTTTATTTTTATCACTAGCAAGATCATTACAAACAACTAAATATATATAAAGATAGAGAGAAAGTTAAGATTTGAAACCTTTGTTGTTGTTATTTATCACTTAAAGAGCTTCTATTGAGTTATAACTATATATTCTAGTTCGAATGTTATTAAAGTATTCATCTATCTCTCTTTGATTTTTTAGAGTATGTAAATTCACACTGTTAAAAAGATGTCAGCACGTGATGATGTAAAGTACGTGACCACTAGATCGCTGAGACATGATTATTTTTTTTTTTTTTTCTTTACAGCTAATGTTGCATTGATTAGCCTCATTATCCATTTAAAACATTACAGATATCAAACAGCATATCTGTTTTTCAATGATTACAAAAAATATAATGATATATTTGAAGACTATATAATTCTGTTCATAACCCTTAATTAATAAATTGTTGCATAATAAGAAGCTAAGGTAACCGATTAATATTCAAATATCAATCTTTTCACCCCCCCCTTTTTTTTTTAATTCAATTTTCTTCTTTGTCACCCATTGTGTCGTTTAGCTGACATATCCCCATATAGACATAACTTATTATTGTTTCATTTCGAAGGATAATTTTGCGAATATAACATATCAGAAATTTATATTGGCCGAGTTTTATTCTCTTCCGCATTCACTTATTATAATTAGTTAGCATATAACTCAATTTACACTCATGGAGTCTCAAATCGATAGTACTATAGCTGATTCTGAATTTGGAGATTTTGTAGATTACAGTCAATCTAATAAAGGCAATATTACAAAGAATAAAGAACTTATAGACGAAACCTTGACTCAGTTGACATATGAAATAAATGAGTTAAAAAACAAAAATATAGCACACGAATCAGCAAGCCAAGTAGGAATGTTTGACTTAGATATTCTTAATAAGTCCAGGTGTGAGATAATATATAAACAGATATTTGATGGAGACTCGGGAGTTATACATGATTCTGGTAATCCCAATCTATGCTGTAGTACTATATTTCAAAACTCATTAACATACAATCATCTTATACAAGTTCTCAATATTGAAGCATACAATAACAATAACAAAACACGTAATAAATTAGGAAGTAATAATCATGGCAATACGCTTGAAGGAATGCTTCACGTTGATGACATAACAAATAAAATTATAACTTTTATCAAAAATCTAAATATAAAAAACACCGAAGAAGATAAAAATCAATACTTTATAAGACTAAAGCATCTGTATATAGATATGGTAGTCAATGATAAAGAGCACTTATCTTTATTAACAGATCCAGATATACTCACCCTTACCCTAGATTTGATAAAGGAGAAAATTGTGACGCAAGGTTATGCAGCAGATAATGAAATATATAAGGACATAGTAACAAATTTTATAGAGCAATCACAGAAACAATCACGAAACAAGATAAAACATATTTTGAAAAAAAGGTAGATCAATTTTTTCATATTTTATTTTTGATGTTAAAGGGAACATTATATATATATATGAGATTCTTTGTTTTTAAAAAAAAAAATCAAACATTGTAAAGCAGTGATAATTTGTTTTTAGTTTATATATATTTGTTTTTTTTACTCAACTCTAGGTTCTAACTTTGGTTTCTTCATAACAACCTTTTTATCTGATTTTTGGTTCATTTCACTATCGTAAACATCAGCTAGATCTCTACCTTCTAAGTCTTCGTCCTTTAGTTTATAGATTCTCACTAGCCAGTTTTCACTGGTGAATACTTCATCAAAGTATTTCAAGTCAGGTACATGGCTAGCTTCAATTGTTGCCCCTCTAACTCTATCAGTTGCTTTATCTGGTTGGCCAAAGAGACCAGGGTAATCATGGTAACTCATCTTATACATTAAGCAATTCTTCATTGTTTCTGAAGCTGCAGAATCGACTCTATACTGACCATCACTTGTAAAGAAGTTAGGTTCGTGAATATCTTCAGGCCAAATACCCTCAGAGATTCTAACCATCCATAAGAATTTGTTGATATCATCACCACTGAAACCTAGTAAACCACCGAATATAATTAAAACATAATCAACGTCATGTTCTTTGAAAATTTCATATGAAATAGATTCCTCAGAGGCCATAGCTTTACCTACAATAGCAATATGGGTGTTATTCCAGGTGTTATTGTCTACCAATGTAGTTCTGTCAGCCATACCACCAATTTGATAACCATAATCCCACCATGCGGCAACTTTAGCATCTTCCTTTGTGTTATATCTTAACCATGAATAAGCTTCTCTGAAATCATCAATGAATACAGGAGTTCCATCGTCGTTATAGTTTCCACTTAATAGAACAACAGATGGTGAGGAGTAGGCATTTGAGGTAACCCATGTACAATGTCTAACAAACAAAATCAAATAACCTAAAAAGGATAAGGTGGTTACAATCTTGCAAAGAGCAGAGCATAAGGTTGTGAACTTCTTATTAGAATCAACGCCCTTTTTGTTAGTGAGTGTTTTAACATATTTCCAAAGATTTAGATTATATTTGAAGACATTGCTTAAAGCAATAGCAGCACAAACACAAATGACTGGAGTTAAAGTTAACATCAATCTTACCATGACACCTGCAAAGTAAGAGCATAATACAGAGTATGCAATGATAAAGATATGTTCATCTTGTAATTCCATAAACAGTAAGAATACACCACATGGGAAAAGCCATATCAAAATTTGAGTATCAAAGAAGAATGAAGGCCATGCGGTAGGTTGATGTTCAGAAACGGAAGCAATGATTGGAATATGGATTTTGGCGTAATCAGTGTCCCATAAGGAATAGAATCTACCGGTCCATGGGGCAATCAATCCAAAGTATGTCAATGCAAATAATCCTGAGACACCCAATGTGATCAAAGCAATAACAGATGTTTTTAAAAAGATCTTGAAGTTAGCAGAAGAGATCTTTGATCTAATATAATCTCCAAACATGAAAAATTGCAATAAACCAAAGACACCTAAGGAAGCCATATGGTCATTGGATCTTATAGGCAAAAATCCAACAAATGGAATTTGCATAGAAGCTAAAGTACCGATACAGTACCAAACTGAGTATGATGTATAAAGCTTTGATGAGTATCTGCCCATTAAAAGCAAAATGAAAACATGTAGAGGGACTAAGTTAGTAATGAAAACGTAACCACCCCAAGCGGAAACCATGTAGAAGTATGATAAAGCTGCAGAACAAGCCCATGCAATGGATCCTGTTCTCATGGCTTTGATCCACAAGTAGAAAGTAGACATCAACAATGTGATGGCAATGGCTTCATTATCATAAGATCCTGCAACAGATCTGGAAATGTATCCAGGAGCAATAGCAATAAATCCTGCACTTAATAAACCTGCGATCTCATCATCATTATAACAGTTTTTAGTAAACAAGTAAGTAAATATGGCGGTAATTCCAGAGAACGCAGGAGCAAATAATACACAAACGTTTCTGATGTCAACTTGGATCTTTAAAATTTTGTTTAAAACATACCATACAAATCCGGAAGATGTCATCAAACCTGGGTATAAAGTACCACCGGTTACTCTACCTAATGGGTACCAAGTTCTATCATCAAACCAGTTTAAGAACTTGTGGAAACCATTGGCAACTAAGTATCTTGTGGCTCTGTAGTTAAACCATGGATCAAACTCGTGAATTATAGATTCGTATCTTATAACTGAAAATAATCTTGCAGTTGTTGCAGCACCTATGAGGCAAATAAATATTACCAGTTTTAAAAATAATGCAATAGAACTTAACACAGACTTGGTGCTTTCTGATATTTCTGTGTTCTCTTCAGTAGTTTGAAGGATGTCTTTTTCATCCAACAGTTCGGATTTTGTTTTTTTAGTCTCTGTAGACATATTTAATAGTTATTTTATAGTGTTGTTAATGTTTTTTTATTTGAAAGTATTGTTATCTAGTTTTTTATATAAATGTTCTCTTATTTTTTTTTTTTTTTTTGCAAGAGTGTTGTATAATATTCAGTTTATTTCTAATAACTTTGCAACTATTTAGTCAAATATATCGATTGAGACCTTCTTTCAAATGATGTATATATATATTAGCAAACTAAGATAAAATAATATAGTGTATTGATAAGCCCAAATGTGATATTATAATAATCTAAAACAAGGAAACTCTATTCAATGGTGTCTGATATACTTTTTTTTTTTATCTAATACAATAAGTTATATATTTATATATATTAAAAATATATGTGTGTGTGTTTATATTAATTATGATTAAATGCACATTGAAGAATACAATATTACAACAAAATTAAATGACAGATTGTTAATCAATTACTCTTCTTAAGTGAATTTGTTTAAAATTATCATAGTTTACAATAAAAAAAACAACTTCTTATAGTTACTTCTAAAAAAAAATTTTGTTTACGTGTTCCTCCTTTAGCTAACTACCAATTTACATTAAAAGTGTGATTTATAAAATAATTCACACTCTAAATTTTATTTTTATTTTGTATTATATCAGAAAAAAAAAATATATAATACTAAAAATAAATATAGTCATGCTTTTACCACGTGCACACATTTACTAAATATTATAATTTTTATATAAGGTAAAAATAATTATTTTTTTATATATTTTATGTTTAATTAAATGCCTGAAATTAGCTAAAAAGTTAATATCAAGCCAGACATATATATACATATTATAGTGATTTATGAGTAATTCTCAAATAGTTCATAGTAGTTCATTATTATTATTTTTTTGTTTTTGTTTTTTTTAATCATCATTAGTAACTGTTCTTCCAGTAAAACCAGGTAACACTTTGGTAAAGTCTTCATCGATGTGTCTGTATGGATTGTCAATGCCTATTTGATCAATCTTTGCAACGACACCATCAGGTATATCGTAGTAGTACTTATAGCCCTTAATTCTTTCTAAATTTAAAGATCTTGGAATAACAACAAGTCCCTTCTTAATAAACCATGAGATAACTAAGTCATAAGGTGAGATATTATACTCTGAGGACAGCTCTTTAATTTGTTGCAGCTTTAAAATAGGAGCTCCTGTTGACCCTAAAGGAGAGTAACCCATGACAGTCACGCCTTTCTTTTCAGCGTACTGAATTAATTCACATTGATTTAATTGTGGATTAACTTCGACCTGAATAGCAGAAGGCTTTGAAACAATAGAATCGTCATTGAAAATTCTTTCCAATTGATCAATGCTATAGTTACAAACACCAAGGGATCTTACTTTGTGACTGTTGGATCCGTTATAAATCTTGTCCATTTGCTTGTAAGTTTCCAAATAGTCAGCGTTTTTTTCATACAATACTTCACCTGTTTCCTTGTCGTGTGGTTTTCCGTAATATTCCCCTGTCTTAGGGTTTATAATTTTTGGAAAGGCTAAAGGCCAATGTTGTAACAACAAATCTACGTAGTCAACTCTAAGAGCCTTCAAAGAAATATCCAAACTTTCTTCAGCTTTATCCCAATAGTTTGGCCAAATTTTTGTTACAATAAACAAATCTTCTCTTTTGATGACTTTTTCCTTGATAAGTTCATCAATAGCTTCACCTACGACATACTCAATCTTACCACCACCATAAAATCTAGCAGTGTCAATAAGTCTGATTCCTGCATCTTTGATAGCAACTTTTACAGCATCCTTGGTAATATCTATTTGATCGGAAGGAGATGCAGTTCCGAAACCATATTGAGGCATAGTGAGTGTAGATTTAGCATGATTAAGCTTAATTTGGGTATCTTTTAATAATTTTTGAGTTAAAGACATCTTGTGAGTGTGTGT
>JAJMDK010000184.1:0-10013 GCA_030573515.1 Hanseniaspora jakobsenii
TGTTTCTGTTATTTTACTTCCATATCCTTCCTTGTCTTGATTTTTTAATCCTAAAGTCTCTAGTTTATGTAAAACATTATTTTTAATACCTTGATACTTATTAGTTTGAGTAATAATAATTAACCCAGTTATGAATAATAATAATGATAAACACACTAGGCTAGTAACTACATATTTCAGTAACCTTCTGGGCGTGAATCTTCTTATGGGAATCATTCTTCTTCTTATAATTTTTTTATATGTGTTTATATGTTGTTTTTAAGGTAGTAGTAGTATGAGTAGTGGTATTAGTAGTGTGTTTGTTAATAATTTATAGTGTTTAAAATAAATAAAATAATTTGTATATTTTTTTTTTTTGTTTGTTAGAACAGAGATAATAGAGTGTAATAAGAACAACAGTATTTATGATATGTATGTATGATATACTTTTATCTTACTTTATTAGTAGTATTAGTAAGTAAGTAGTAAGTTATTTGTATTCAATGGTTTATATTCTTCTTATTCTTATTATATTAGTGTATATTAACTCTTATGTTATGTTATGTTATAGTAATAGTAATAATAGTTGTTGTTGTTGTTATGTTAATAGAGATGTAAGTGTGTGTGTGTGTTAGTATTATTATTAGTAGTATTACTATAGTTTTATTACTAGTATATTTGTCTCTAATTATTATTATTAGGTGTAAAAAAGTAATTTTCCAAATAAAATGATTCTCTCTCTTTAACTCTCTCCTTAAAGTCTTGAATTAATTACAACTAATTATAATTTTATTTTTTGTTCTAGTTCTTTTTTTCTCTTTACTTACTTACTTACTTACTTACTACTACTTAACAGAAATAAACCCCTATTAATAAAATTTAAATTTAATTTAATTTAATTAATTAATAATATTGTAACAGTAATTTCTAAGAGAATAAAAAATTTTTTATTCTATTCTCTTTTAATTTTTATTCTATTTTTTGTGTTGTGTTGTGTTTTATAAATAACTTTCTTTCTTTCTTTAACTATTAATTATATTATATTTAATTATAAGCACGTGCTTTTAGTTAACCACACATTATACTTTATTATACTATATTATAAAGAGTTAATAAAGAAGATGGTTATAATGATAATATTAGTAGTAGTAGTAGTATTAAGAATATATTAATATGGTAATATAATAGTAGTAATATAGTAATCATGTGATCACTTATAATAAATAATAATAAATATCTAGATACAATACTTACTTACTTACTTAAATATACATAGTAGTAATACATATTTATCTATTTATACTATACTATACATATTTATACTACTTACTAATATAATATAATATAAAATAAAGATAAAAGATAAAAGATAAAAGATAAAACTATAATAATCACATGACTAATATATTATTATAATATATTAATAATCACGTGTATTAATAGATAACAAATATATAATAACTGTAATAAGTAAGTAAGTAAGTAATACTATTTATAATATATATATAGAGAAAGAGAGAAAGAATAATTATATAGGATTATCATTTAAATATCTTAATCTATCATTTAAATAAGAACACACTTCTTCTTTAGTAACATCTTGACTTATCTTTTTATCATCAAACAACTGTTTAAATGGTTCATCCCTATCCAAACATAATACATCATAATATGTATTGATAATAACTTGTTCTAAATCTACTACATTCAAACTATACTTACTATTCATACATCTGAAATGTTTACCATCTTTATTACTATCTTTATTTTTAGTAGATGTTATAAATTCTTTATTCTTTGTCATTTTAAATGGATTGAATTTAGGTAAGTTACAATGAGAGAACATTCCAAAGGATTCTGTCTTCTGTGCTGAAAAATGCTCATTTCTATACTCTACTGGATCATAATCATTTGCATCTATCTGTCTCTTTTCTTCATTGTAGTTTCTTTTATTTAATTCTAATGTAATATCAACATCTTCTTTATCTTCTCTCTCTGCTTCTTCTGCTGCTGCTGCATTCAAAATTTCCTCTATAATATCATCATTATTTTTGTTATCATTATTACTATTACTAGTAGACTCTCTTTCTATCAATCCTTGTTTAATTTTATAATCCTCTCTAAAATCCTTTTGATAGTACCCTATTCCTCTAAACCCTGCCCCTTCAGCTTGGAAATACCCATCCACTGACATGTATGAAAACACCTGGTAATATGGCAACTTCAATGCATGTGCCGCAGCGATAAACGTCTCTTTATCGCCCTGTCCTGCAGCATACTGCGTTAATAAATGGTAATACACCGTAGGCCCATAGGTGTTATAGTAAAATGACAGGATCAATGATTTCCAATGTGTTTTCTTGCTCATCATGAACTGGCCTGTCTCTGAGGATGGGTCAGGTAATGTCCCCTCAAAGTCATGGTACGGTATATCATCCTTTAAATGGGCATCCTTTGGTATATGGTCCTTCATGGATGAAAAGCTATCAATGAAGTTTCTAGCTCTTTTTTGGAAATCTACGGATATGTTTGCAGATTCATAGAAAAAGGGGTGTGTGGTTCTTCTCCAGAAATCTGGCCATACGATCATACCATTCTTTTCAAAGACTTCGTTATCAAAAATGTCATCAATGTTCATCACTGGGTAATCATCTGCGTCTAATAAAAGGACATTTTCAAATGAACTGATCAGTAAAGCCAGGGATTTATACTGGAACCCTTTGAAATTACTCTTTGCAAGAGTCTCTTGGGTGAAATGGTTTTTCAAAAATATACATTCAGAATTATACTTCTCCTCTATGATCCTGCAGATCTTCTCATCTGAATCAGAGACTTCCAAGTCCGGGATCATTATCTCTATGGGCATTGTGGTCCCTGCTGCTCGAATGGCCCTTATAACTGACAGCGCCATCAGAGAATAACTTCCCCCTCCTGCTATCACTATACCGTTTCCTCTGTAGTAAGTTCTGCCAGGGTATGCCAAGGGTGTATCTTGGCTGTCCAATTGTTTGATTATGTTTAGATGTGAGTCTGTGATTTGTTCTTTGACGTTTTCATTGACTAGTAAGTAACTTGTGGAAAGATGGTTATATGAGGCTAAGTTCCAATCCATGACATTTTCCTTCCAGCATCCTATGTTGTCTGCCCTGCTTAAATAAGTTCCCAGACTGTCCTTTGTGTACTTATTCGACACATCGCCTTCTTTGAACTGGGTGCTGTATGGCAATGTGCACTTAGGATCATAATCATCTAGAAAATCAACAATATGGTCAAAACTTATATATCCATGCTCATTCAACTCAGGGAGTAGATCTTTGTCATCAGTCACTTCAAAGGTATAGTCCTTCACCACTCTATATGAATTCTCCAATCGCAAAGTTCGTATGAATAATAAGTATACTATGGATGTTCCTATACTGATTTCTAAAATTAACAATAAAAAGTTTTTCACATTTATTCTTCCTAGACTGAATATCAACCTTGAAAGGAAAAACTTATTCAAGTTTCTTATGGCTACTGTCATTTAGAATTTAATTAATTTATTGATAGTAAACTTTGTTTATATATTTTACCTTTTTTAAAAAATAAAAAAAAACAAAACAAAAATAAAGGAAAGGAAAGGAATGAATGAAGTAAAGAAATGTGAAAATAAAAGGGATAGCTGCCTTAAATTAGTGATATATAATAATATATGATTGGTTTGTTCTTTATTCTTTAGATCAGTAAAAGTTCCTTATATATATAGTAATATTATTTAATTCTTCTTTTCTAAATGAATGATATTGTTGATATTGTTGATTATAAAATGTGTTCAGTTATGTTATATGTTGCTTCTTGTTCTCTCTTTTCTCATTAAGAATTAATTTATTTATTTTATTTAAAAATGAATTTTTTTTTTTATTTGATTTTTTCTGTCGGAGTATACTCCCTGTTATTATTGTAAATTGAAATCCAACTTCACTCACTCACTTTTTAATTAATTTTTTTTTTGATTTCTTGGTTTCTATATTTAGAATTATATCCGGGTTACTTGAAATCTTTTTTTTTTTTTTTTTAATTTAAAATAATGCTAAAAAGTTAACCCGGAAACAATAATGCAATTTCCCTTTTTTTAAATACTAGTTTTAATATCCTAAATAAGAAATGGAAAAAGATAATACTTTAACAATCACCTTTGTCTTCTAAAGAAAAAAAAAATCTTTTTCTTCTACACCGTACAATGCACATGGAGGGGGTAATAATCATTTTAAATCAAATCATCAATTGTAGTACTTTCTTTTAAGTAAATAGCTGTGAGAAATAGTATACCAACAACAAGGCTAATTAAACTGTTGAGTTTCAATATGTTGTGATTTTTTTCCGTTTAGTTTCTTTTTATATTATTTTTTAAGAAAGTGGATGTGTGTCTAAAAATGCGTTTCTTTGCTCTAAATAAGAACACACTTTATCCTTAGTAACCTCCTCAACAAACAGCTCCTCAAACGGCTGTCCCTTATCAAGACATAGAATGTCATAGTACGTTTCAATAATGACTTTCTCCAAATCTACAACATTCAAATTGTACCTGCTGTTCATGCTTCTGAAATGCTTGCCTTCATGTGTGAATTCGTTATTTTTTGTCATTTTGAATGGATTGAATTTAGGCAAGTTACAATGAGAGAACATCCCATAAGATTCTGTTTTCTGTGCTGAAAAATGCTCATTTCTATACTCTACTGGATCATACTCCTTTGGATTTATCTGTCTCTTTTCTTCTTGATGTTCTTCTTCTTCACTCAAATTTTTTTCTTTATTGATATTATCATAATTAGTAGTAGACTCACTCTCTATCAATCCTTGTTTAATTTTATAGTCCTCTCTAAAATCCTTCTGATAGTACCCTATTCCTCTAAATCCTGCCCCTTCAGCTTGGAAGTACCCATCCACTGACATGTATGAAAACACCTGGTAATATGGCAATTTCAATGCATGTGCCGCTGCGATAAACGTCTCCTTATCTCCCTGACCTGCAGCATACTGTGTCAATAAATGGTAATACACTGTAGGTCCATAGGTGTTATAGTAAAATGACAGAATCAATGATTTCCAATGTGTTTTCTTGCTCATCATGAACTGTCCTGTCTCTGAGGATGGGTCGGGTAATGTCCCCTCAAAGTCATGGTACGGTATATCATCCTTCAAATGAGCATCCTGTGGTATATGGTCTTTCATGGATGAAAAGCTATCGATGAAGTTTCTAGCTCTGTTTTGGAAATCTACGGATATGTTTGCAGATTCATAGAAGAAGGGATGTGTGGTTCTTCTCCAGAAATCTGGCCATACGATCATACCGTTCTTTTCAAAGACTTCATTATCGAAAATGTCATCAATGTTCATCACTGGGTAATTGTCTGCATCTAATAAAAGAACATTTTCAAATGAACTGATCAATAAGGCCAGGGATTTATACTGGAACCCTTTAAAATTACTCTTTGCCAGAGTCTCTTGAGTGAAGTGGTTTTTCAAAAAGATACATTTGCAATTGTACTCTTCCTTCTCCTCCTCAATGATGTTACAGAAATTTATATCTGATTTCTTGATGATCAAATCAGGTATCATGATCTCAATGGGCAATGTGGTGCCTGCGTTTCTGATGGCTTTGATAACAGAAAGCGCCATGAGAGAATAACTTCCCCCTCCTGCTATGACTATCCCATTTCCACTGTATGTTTTTTTAGGGTATGCCAAAGCAGCAGGGTTGTTGGTAAGATCATCAATGATGCTGCCATGCGAGTGGTGTAGTTGTTTTTTAATTTTCTCATTCATTAGCAGATACTTGTTTACCAGTGAATTATAGGAGACATGTGCCCAAGTGGATATATCTTCCCTCCAACAGCCGACATTGACCGCCCTTGACAGATACTTTCCCAAGTAGTTTTCTGATACCTTTGAGGATACACAGTCCGGTTCAGTGAAGAACTTACTTACAGGGTTTGAAACTTTAGGATCGTATTCATTGATATACTTGACAATGTAATCGAAGTGGATGTAGTTATCCTTTGCTTCATTTTCTGCGGCATCCTTTAAAAGCTGGCCCTGAGAGTCTTGTTCATACTTGGAACTCTCAAGCTCAAGTTCTTCTTGAAATTTAGGATCTTGATATGCCATCTCAAGGGCCTCATCTTCCTTTATACCGATATCTTTTTCTTCATTATCTTCTTTATTCTCTTTTTCTTTGTTTTCCTTTTCAATAGTATTGTGTTCACTGTTGAGTTTAGGATTTTGGTTGATATTATTTGATGCTAGTATGGATGCAAATGAGTATTTTGTGTTTTCTTCCAAAAGATCAAGTCTTTGACTGTTTAATCTATCTGCTGATGAAAGGTATAAATCTAAACATAAATACCCTAGAATGATGAATAAACTAAAGGACAGTATAGTTAAAGCTACTCTTCTAGTAACACTAGAACTATAACGACCTACAAAAACCATTGGATTTGTTGTTGTTTATTTTTTAATTTAATTTAATTATTTTAAATACTCTGGTTTTATGGTTTATGAGAAATTGATATATCTGTTGTTTATTACAAAATGAATCTTGAATATAGATATGACTGATTTAAAATTAAAAGTTGTTGTTTAATAGTTAAAGTAATAATATTAAAAATAATAAACTAATCTGTAATATGAATCGTTTTCTCTTTATTTAAATAAATAAATAAAAAAAACAAACTTTAAAAAAGGGAGTTTTTTCATTCTTTTCTGTATTTATACATACATAAATATTATCAGTACATAAAAATGATCATTTAGTATTATTATTATTATTGTCGAATATTTCAAATTAAAAAAGTTAATTATTTAATTAATTAATTAAAGAATAATATAAAATGTATTATATTATTTTCCTTTAAAAAGAAGGAAAATTTTAATTTTTTTTTTTTAAATTTTTTTTGTTTGTTTGTTTACTTTTGTTGTTTTGTTGTTTGTTTACTACTTTGTTTTTCAATAGAAACTTTCTTTTTTTTTTTCCTTTTTTTCCTTCTTCTTGATAACTGTAACTCTACTACATTTTTTTTTTTAAATATCTAAAACGACTTCTAAATTTTAATAAAGTTTGTTTGTTTTTTATTCTATTCTTGATAGATAATTAGTATATTAGTTAATAAAATGGTATATAATAATAACAAGCAGTTATTTAAACTATATAATCAATGTAAATAATTTCTAGTAATAACTTTTTTTCTTCCTTCTTTTTTTTTTAAAAGAAATTATTTTATTTGTTAGAAAAAAGATTAATAAATTATAAAAAACGGAGGTTATAAAAATTAAGTCAAAAGATTCTCAGTTAAGAAATCCAATCTTTTACTCAAGTAAGCACATGTGTTTTCCCTCGTTGCAGTCTTATACAAAAAGATAAAATCCTCCAATGGTCGCTTACTATCCACACATAAAACCTCATGGTATACTTCAATAATCTCCCTTTCCAAATCCAGCTCCCTTAGACACTTGATTTTCTTCAACCCTCTGCTTTCTTCACCACTGTGTAAAAACTCCTTGTTGTGGGCCATTTCCATAGGATTGAATTTCGGCAGGTTCAAATGGGCAAACATGGATTGGTTTTGAGATTTGTCTCCGGAAAAGTATAACTCTCTGAATTTTATAGGATCGTAGTTTTCTCTATCCACTAAGAATTTACTCTCTTGTTGTCCCTCTGTGAACGTTTCTATATTTTTATTATCTTTATCTTTATTATCATTATTGTTATTATTGTTCTCAGTTACATCTACTGAATCATGATCGTAATCTAATACTCCGTTTGAATATCCATTCAACACCTGTTTGATCTTGTAATCATGTCTGAAATCCTTTTGATAGTATCCTGTAGTTTTAAACCCCTTCCCTTTTGCAAAGTAACCATCCATTGTAGGTGCTAGAGTAACTTGATGGTATGGAAGATTCAACACATGTGCAGCAGCTATAAATGTCTCCTTGTCACCCTGTCCTGCAGCATACTGTGTCATCAAATGATAAAAGACCGTAGGACCATAAGTGTTGTAATATAAGGATAAAATGAGTGATTTCCAATGGATTCTTTTGCTGATCATGAACTGACCAGTTTCTGAAGAGACATCCGGTAAAGTCCCCTCAAAGTCATGGTATGGAATGTCATGCTTGATATCTGTGCCATTAGGGATATAACTTCTCATGTTTGAAAAGCTATCAATGAAATTCCGAGCTCTCTTTTCAAAGTTTATGGTGATGTTTGCCGACTCATAGAAAAACGGGTGTGTGGTTCTTCTCCAGAAATCTGGCCATACTACCATACCTGTATTTAAAAAGGCTTCGCTTTCAAAGATATCGTCTAAGTTCACCACTGGGTAATCATCTGAGTCTAAAAGCAAAACATTCTCAAAGGAACTCACCATCAACCCCAGGGATTTGAACTGGAACCCCTTGAACTTGCTTTTCACCATAGTTTCTAAGCTGAAGTAGTCCTTTAAAAAGACACATTTGGCATTATAGTTTTTGGTGTTTTTAATTAATGAGCAGAAATTCAGCTCAGCTTCCGATATAGCCATGTCTGGCATGATGACCTCGATGGGCAAGGTAGTCCCCGAGCTTCTGATGACTTTTATCACAGAAAGGGTCATAAGACAAAACTTACCCCCAGAGACAATGACAATTCCATCGCCTTTGTAGTCCATCTCTGCAGGGTACTCTGGGTATAAAGCAAGGTTGTCGAGCAAATGATCCTTGGAAAGCTCCAAGCTATGGAAGTGATCATCGTTCAATTCAAAAAACTTGTGGTCCTCATTCAAAATGGAGAGAATGGACATGTGTGAGTTGTAGATTTTTTTTTTGCTTTTTGAGGTGATTTTCAAGTGTTTTTCAGAAAGATAATCATAAGAGGTTCTGTTCCAGTGTCTGTCGTTACCATTCCAGCACCCTGTGTTTGGTGCTCTGGATCTATACTTTCCCAAGGTGTTTGTCTTGATAATCTTTGTAACATCCCTTTCACTGAAAAAATGACTGTATGGAACGGTGACATTGGGATTGAACTTGTCAATAAAATCAACTATATAGTCATAGTTTCTTATATAATCCTTTTGAAACCCTTTAGCCCCTTTGCCTGATTTAACTAATGATGAATCTGAATTATGTTTTGTCAAGTAATGTTGTTTTGCATACTTGAAAAATGTTTGCGTGTCCTCCATAAAGAAAATATACTGTATTGACATTAATACAAGCAAAATCCCAAGGACAAAAGTAACGGCATACTTTACCAGTACTCTTCTCTGAATTAAACTATTCATTGTCATATTTATCTTTTCTCTTTTATGTGTATTGTATATCTATTCAAGAACAAGATTAAATGTCTTGGTGATGTATATTATATTGTTTGTTTTTTGAAAAATAAATGGAAGAAGAAGATATCTAATGTATTTAATGAAATATGTTTCTTTATTATGGTTTATTCTTTATAACAAATAATAATAATCGAATATATACTTTTACTAAAGTTATTGCAGTAACTTTTACTTCTTCCTTTTTTTAAAAAAATATTGTAGTATATTATATATAATTCTACAGAGAAAATAAAAAAGAAAGATACATTTTAGTTATACATATACTAGTGAATATACAGTAATTATATAAGGAGTTATGAAACAATTATATTTTAAAGTTACATATATTAATTATTTTTTAAAAAAATAAAATAATCTTTTTTTTTAATTTATTTTTTCTTTGTTTCTTTAGTAGTAATTACAGTAATTATTTTTCTTTATAGAAAGTATAATAATACGTTAAATTTAGCAGTTTTTAGTAATATTTTTTGTAGTATCTTTTCTACATATGAAACAATGCAATTATGTTAGTTAGAAGTTAAAAAAATTTTAAAAATGATCAGATGACAATTTTTCTCTCTCTTTCTGTGTGTGTATTTCTACTATTAACAAAATCTCCGTTTTCTTTTTTCTATCTTATATTTCTATCTGATATTTAACTCCAACTGCATTAAAAAAAAAAAAAAGATTCTCACCCTTTTTTTC